>JAZHPH010000124.1:167863-191753 GCA_037356405.1 Nasonia oneida | reverse complement strand
GGTCTAAATTGCGACACAGAATTTAATATTGCTAAGGCTTCTTGAAAGTATGAGTCGTACCTGCTTTCGGTGTCGGAAAGTACTCGCGACACGTATCCTATCGGTCGATCTTTGCCTATTTCCCCTTGACTTAATATACCTCCTATAGCATGTAAACTAGCGTCACACGTTACTATAAAAGGCTTTGAAAAATCTGCAATTTGTAATACAGGTTTGCTACAAAGTTTTTCTTTTAATATATCAAATGCTTCTTGAGTTTGCTCATTCCATACAAGTTCTACGTCTTTCTTTAGTAAGTTACTCAAAGGTTTAGCAATGCCCGAAAAATTATGTACAAATCGGCGATAATAACCTGCGTCCCAAAAATTCGCGAATATTTTTCTGAGTTTTAGGTAATGGAAAATTTCGCACTGCTTCTAATTTCTTAGGATCCGGTTTGACTCCTTATTTAGATAACAAATATCCCAAATAAATAACTTCTTTTTTAAAAAACTTGCATTTATCCGGTTGCAATTTTAAATTAGCTTCGCGTAATCTTTTCAAAAATTTCTCGAATTTAATATTATGTTCCTCGATAGTTTTCCCGTATATAACAGCATCGTCCATAAATAAAAATATCTCTTTACCTTGCATATCTTTAAAGATTTTATCAACACAACGCTGAAATGTTGCTGGCGAGTTCGAAAGACCCATTGGCATTTTAGTAAATTCATACAAACCGTTCGAAGAGCAAAAGGCAGTTTTATGTCTATCAGCTTCATGCAACGGAATTTGGAAAAATCTCTGAGCTAAATCCAACACCGAAAAATATGCTCCACCTACTTGATCGATAATATCTAATATATTCGGTAGCGGATATTTGTCTTTTATAGTTATATCATTTAATTTTCGAAAATCAACAACTATTCGATATCGTTTATTACCTTTACTGTCCGGAGATTTTGTTACTAAAAATACAGGCGATGAATAATTAGAATTAGAAGGCTGAATTACACCTCCCTCAAGCATTTCTTGTATTTGATTATCGAGTTCTTGTTTAAGAGCGTGAGGAAATCTATAAGGTTTAGTACAAATAGGCACATTGCTAACAGTTAGTATTCGATGTTTAATAAAATTAGTAGTCCCCAACTTTTCCCCTTTTAAATTAAAGCAATCGGCATATTCCTCTATGAGGCGTTCAATTGGCTAGCGCAATTCGGTTTCTAAATGAGTATATCTTAGCAATGATTTCAAGCGATCTATTCTTGGCATTCCGGCATTTTCAGCTTCCGTGATTTGGAAGATGGGAATTGTCGTCGCGTTCTCTGGCATTCCGTTGGCAAAATAATCTTTATCTGAAATTTCCATATAATTGTAACATAAGTCATCCATGTGACTATTTTCGATATAATTTTCAACAAAATGACAATTATTTAATCTACATTCTTGTTTATTTCCATATAATTTTTCAAAAGTTTCAGCATTCACAGATCCTTCTTTTAGTAAACAATTCTCCAGTCCTTCGTCGAGTTCATAATCAGTAGCATTATTAGCAACTATCTCATAATTATCGTTAGTTTTATTCTGCTCAAATATATTCTCCGTAACCTCATCAACAAATACATTTTTCGTATCAACATCATTATTAATCATTTCATCATCAATAATTTCAACAACATTAACTTCATTTTTCATCTCGGTGTCTTCTGCACTGGATTCAATTATATTCATAACGACATTTTTCTCAATATTCACATAATTTGTATGCTCACTCGCATTGCCTTGAGAAGTGTTGTCTTGTAAAAGTTTCTTTAACGCTCAATTTCTTTAAATAAATTCTCAACATATTCATTTGTATATATATTTTCACTTGATTCGTCATTTATTTCTCGAATATTAAACTCGTCCTTTTCTATAAAGTCACGATCATTAGTGTTGAAATGCACATAAATATTTTCCGGATTTTGGTTAATAAATTCACAACTTTCTTCCATTAATTCATTATTTTCTTCAATTAATTCATTATTCTCTTCAATTAATTAATCATTTCCTTGATCAAATATATTTCGTTTATCATCAACATAAGAATTATCATAACCGCGATCTGTCTCCCCTCCTTCACTCAGATCGCTTCTTACTCGGGTACTTTTAGATTCACCTTTTACCCTCTTTTCTAGTTTCGTATCTATCGGTTCTATTTCCGTAGGATACTTTTCAAAAGGAATTATTTGTCTATTAACTTCAATATAATTTTCAAAATAATTAATTGTCGCTTCGTTTTTACGAAAGAAATCATTACCTATATGCCAGCTTCCGTTATGGGGAAATTATCGTCAACTAAATGAAAGTCTGTTCACACGTTATTGAAATCTACTGTCACTTTGCCAAGAGTGGAAATATATTGGGTTGTTATGCCTTTTAATCTTATAATCTCGTTCGTGTTTATGTTAGTATAGGGCGATACCTCTGACTTACGCACTAAACTAACAGAGGCTCCGGTATCAAGCATAAATTCTAATGGCTTGTTAAACTCTCCGATGTCTACTCTGATGGTCGGCACCGTGCTCGCGCGACTCAAATTTATAGTTTCGGTGCGGATGTGGGAGTATTCCTCTCGTTGGTATCGTTCGGGCGCTTGCCAGATGTCATCTCTCTCCGCGCGCCCTCCTGAGAAAGAGACTCGGCGTTTCCCTGCGCGACGTTACCCGAGCGCATGTCTCGCTGTAGCTTGAAACAGGCATTACGCGTATGCCCTTGAATACCGCAATAATAACACGTCGGTCTAAATGTATTTTGATTGTTAGTATTGTTACGATTTGGATTATTTGAAGATCTTAAATTTTCACTATTATTATATCGCGGATTTTCCGTAATCCTTCGATTAAAATTATTATTATTGTGATTATTATTTTATTGATTCGGAAAGAATCCGTTGCGCTGCCTATTTTCGGCATTCCATCCTCCGAAATGGGTATTATTAGGTCGTGTTTCGTTTCGAAAATTTTGATTGTTGCGCGGTGAGGGTCCTCGGTCTTGTTGCTGACTTGTCTTGTTGCTGTGCTTGACTTGTCGCTTTGTCGCTGCAGATGTTGCAGGGCGAACTGTCGACAGTTTAGTGTCACGTATCCGATCATTCCGCAAAATCCGCACTTCATCGAACTTTGGTCATAGTCGACTACGTGCACCTTGCGCGTTTCTCTATTCTTAAATTTGGCGTCCGGCAACTCATCGTCGTCGATCGTGCAACCCGCATATTCGCGTTCTATCTCAATGGCCTGTTCGCGGGTATTTTTTAATGTGGTAGGCGTACCCATGCGCCCCCGGATCTCCCAGCGTAGTCCCCTTTTAAAAAATTTGATGCAATCTTTTTCGAGGTCACTTTGAAATGTTTGTTTATTACTTATTCGGCCCTTCCGCTGAGCTGCGGCTGTAATCTCTTTTTCGATTTCCCGAATTCTATTTAGAAACACAATTACCGATTCATTACTTTTCTGTTTCATTTTTGCTAAGTCGCCAGACCATCGTGATAAGTTTTTGCTGAATCGTAAATGTTTTCAAAGAATTCTATAATCTCGTTTACCGATGCAAAAGTCTGCCCGCGGGTGCTATTTAGTGCATCTCCATATAGGCGCATTCGGATAAATTTAGCTAGTTCTCCTTCGAGTGTACTGGGTAGCAATTCTTTAGCTTCCCTGCACTCATCGAGAAAAAGTGATAGCGATACATTTTGTCCATTAAATCGCGGAATTAAATCCAACACGTTGGATACGGACATTCCACGGACTTGAATTGTCTCGGCCATTTTTGTTGGTTTCCTATCCGTCTTTGATTTGTTTTGGGGTGATTCTATTTTTAGCGCGTTGAAGCTTTTATCGAAGGATAAAAAGAGTTCGCTTCTATCGGTTGAGTGGTGAGGGGATATTTCAATTTTTAGATTTTCGGGGCGAGCTGTTCCTACTGCGAAGTTACTAAGTCGGTCTCTCACGAGTTTAATTGCTTAAAAAAATCCGAATCTTTGATTATTTAGGGTTTTGTCGATTTCTGCTGCGTTATCTTTGTCGTTGAAAAATGCGTCTAATAATTCGGGTTTTATTTCGATGCTTAGTTGTTGTTTGATGTTATCGATTGTAATTTTCGGGTGTTCTTTCTTTTATGTTTATGGTTCCAAAAATAGAAGTTACCCTTCCCCTGGGGACAGCTCCTCTCGCAATAGGCGTACTCGTACCAATGCCGAAACTTCGTCTTCGGTTTTTTGTTGATCAAATGAGGATGGTTTTAAGATTAAGGGTTTTTTGTAGGTGACCGACTCGTTATTATCCTCGTTTACTTCGGAAATAGAGAGGTCTTGACCGCTATCGTCCAAAATGTTATGGTTTTTTTTTGTACGCGTTATTGAAGTTTATTTGTGGGTAGATCTGAGGTTTTATTCCCGTCAATATTGAGTTTTGTATACGATTTTTCAATTTCTTTTGTTATTACTTCGACTTCCTGAATTAATTTTGTTGTTTCGGGGCTATTAGTTTCTATCGCGGTTTTTAGTTTATTTTCTTTTTTTCGCAATTTGGTTAGAAGGGAGTCGTTAGTATCAAAATGATATCTAGTGCTACGTTTTGTGTTCACAAACTCATCGCGTGTCATGATAGGAACTCATTACAAGTGATTTCGTTTTCGCGTTTCCCGGCCGCTATGCACCATTTTAAAATTAATATAAATATATTAATGTGTTACGTCGGAATGAACGCAACTCACCAATATACTTACTTTTATTTGAGTCGCTATCTGCTGTTATTTATTATTTATTTAGATTTACAAGGAAATCCCTTTTGGCTACCGCAGATGCGGTCACTGCCTTCCGGGAAAGGGAGCCGGATAACGAAATCACTTAGACGGGGTTAAGTTTTAAAGCAACTACTATAATGTATTTCACTCGTATTAGAGAAAAGAGAAAAGTACCTTGTAGTATATATATGCGTGAGTGTGTGTGCGTGTGTAGAGATGCGAGCGGCAGGAGGTTGCAGCTGTGGGTCCTTGTCGCTCCTTGAGCCTGGTGTCGGTGGTTCAGTGCGGTCAAGCTGGTGTGCGTCTCGGATCCCTTCGGCTCGTTCCTCCTTCGAGCAGGTGCAGACAGATGGGCTCCTTAATGTGTCGTCTCTCTTCTTAGCGATGAGAGAGGATGGTGTGTCTCAGTGATCGTGGCACTTATACAACTTGGTACCACGGAGGTAAAACTATTTGTTTTCCCGAGTAATTCAACTATTCCCACAAGTCTATATTTTTCAGCGATGAATTCTTTTTTTTACTGATCTTACTCGCGACTGGTAGCGATTCAATATTAACTTATAAGCTGGTTCGAATTTAGTGGTCTGGCGACTTGCAGCGATTCGACTTGTAAGGCGACTTCAAGAAAACTGACGATATGCACCCTTTTGCTCCCAGCCTTTATATACTGGAAATTCTGTAGCCTTGATTTTCCATATTTAGGAGTGCCTAATATTCTCATGACTTTCCTCTTGACTTTGCGTGACCTCGTAAAATTTGTATTACCTTGACTTTTTAGGAAAAGCGTCTTGTGACAGCTCTCCTGCTGCTTTTCGTCGCCTGCGTACTGTCATGTGTAGCTTTTCCCGATTCGTTTTCGGGAGAGCGTGCTCGACTGATGCTTGCTCTCCGCATAGCTATTTTGATTTTCGTCGCTTTTCGTGAAGAATATCGCTACTCGTTTAGTGACATCTTTTTATTTCGTCGCCGTCATTTTTTTTCTTGGAGTTAGCCATTCTTTCGGATGATCTTCGCCTATAGCGCGGTTTGTCGATACGCCTCTAATCCTATTTTTGTAGGAATACGTTGTGGTGGGAAATATTGCTTCTTGCGGCTGCTGTGATGATGATTCGTGTGATGACGTATGTGTGTTTCTTGTTTCGTGCGTAAAAATTGTGTGACCTATTCAAATTGGCGTCGTAGGCGCGTAATGGAATCGGGAATTCCATTACAAGATCACCAACAACATTTTACGTATTATGTATCTAAATATATTTATTTTTATGTATATAAATTCAATTGGAGGAAGCTACGTACCAAAGAATTGGTAGCGGTTTTTTTAATATTTCAACATTCTCATCAATTATCTATAGCCATCCCTACTGATAAATTTTAAATGAGATTTCCACTATTAGGTATATTAGGTTTACTTCTGGAATACTCTTATTAATTTTGTTATAATAGAACATTATTTTTGAAATATGAAGACCTTATTATAAAATACACGCATTAAAGCATTTTGAGCCATATTTTGATTCTAAAATATTAGACATGAAAATTTGAAGTGAGAAAATCATAGTGATTTTATCTATTCATAAAATTTCAAAAATCCGTACGCTAAATCACAGATAAAATTTTGACTGAAGATCGCACTTGAGATTTTTCAATAATGATTGTTAAAATAGTATATTTCAATACAAGTTTGCAAAAGTTGATTCTACTGAATTAACTTTTCGCATGTGTATTAAGGGGTCAAGCCTGGGTTAAATCCTGCAAAAAAACAAAGATATTCTTCTTAAAATTTGTTGCTAGCAATATTTGATTTATATTTTTTAGAAATGTCTCTCGATTGGTCCGAGGGGGCACGTTTAAGGTACATTTTAAGCCCGGATAGAGTAAAGAAGACGGTCCGGATCTTTCAAAAAGCCGTGCCAAGTGACTAAAAACACTTATTTATATAGTAAAATGTCATGAATTTTGGTAAATAATTTTACAAGGTATATACATGTTTTTTTTCGATGAAAATGGTGTATATTTTATATATTTTCAATAGAATTTTTTTTTCAAATTACATCAAATCAAAAATTTTTTGGTAAGAAGAATATCTTTTTGTTTTTTTGCAGGATTTAACCCAGGCTTGACCCCGTAAACGTTATTTTTCGATACAGAGGGCGTGAAATGTGCTCAAACGCACGCAGTGTATGCGTTAAAGTGCCTTATACGCACACTGTATCGAAAAATATTCTAAATACTGACATATTTAATAATTTAGATGAGTATTGTGTAAAATGATAATTAAATTAATTGGGCTTTATGTAAAAATTTAATATATGATTTTATATAAAATAACATCATTTTTCTTACTTATATCGATCCCTCCCTGGTAGAAATGTCAACGGTTCAATGGCTTAGCAATGGCTTTTTTAACCAATAACGCCAATAAACCGCTTAGAAAACCGATAAATAACCGCTTACTATAATAAAAGCTTATACACAGCTCGTTACAGTTAATCAAGTGTCGCTGTAGCGCCACGAAGGCGAGTTTAAGAAGCAGACGAAGCCGCGGCGCCCGTTACACTATTTACTTCTATATTGGTGTTCGGATTTTTCATTATACAAAAAATAAAAGTTATCATTACTGTTAGTAAGGTTTTTTGGATTATTAGAATGTTTTCTGAGCTAAAATATGATTTCTAACAAAATATTAGTGAAAAGGCTGCTTATTTTTATAATATGTGAGTGTATAATCCACAAATTCTAAAATTACGTTTTTCTTTTTTAGCCCGAAATGTGTTAGGCCCGTTAAGTTAGCCGCAAGAAGTGTTAGAACCGTCAAGTTGGTCGCACAGCTATAAACAGATGGAAATTATTTTCTCAAGAAAATATAATAATATATTACGATGTTCAAAATCAAGAGGTTGCCAGTTCATACTCTGCGTTCTGGAACAGTAACAGTAACCCTATTAAAAATTTTACTCAAGATCGTATATAAGAACTTACGTAAGATCTTATATCAGATCTTGGCGAACATTTTGCGCAAGATCGTACATAAGATCTTATCAGCGATTTTCAACCAAGAACTAACATAAAATCTTCCGTAAGATCTTATACGAGATCTTATGTTTAAGATAAAAAAAATTATTTTCATCAAATATTCATTCAAGATCTTACGCAAGATCGTATACAAGTTCTTACATAAGATCTTATGCAAGATCTTACTACCATGATCAATACAAATCTTTTAATTTATAATTTATTTAAGATCTTATGTAAGTTCTTATAAAAGGCCTTATGTAACACTTCAAAAGATATCTTTTTATTCATAATTTACTCAAGATCGTATGCAAGATCTTGTATAAGATTCTATGTATATCTTGATTAAGTGATCAATAAAACAGTATCTCTTTAAGTGTTATATCAGATATTAGATAAGAACTTACATAAGATCATGAATTAATTATTAATAAAAAGATTTCTTTTGATCATTGCGGTAAGATCTTGCATAAGATCTTATGTAAGGAATTGGGCAAGATATTACGTAATGTCTTATGTAAGATCTTGTATACTATATAAGATCTTTCGTAAGATCTGATCTTATCGCTAATAAGATCTTATGTACGATCTTACACAAGATCTTTGACAAGATCTGATATATGATTTCACGTAAGTTCTTGCATACGATCTTGAGTAAAAATATTAATAGGGACTAGCTTGCCAGGGTAGCTGATGACAAGGTTCAGGTTGTTTTCGATGTCTTAATATAAAAATCATTTAAGTACGGTGTCTAGGTGTACAGGGTGGTCGATGACGGCTTTTAGGTGGTGCGCTCCATGATTTTCGGTGTCTAGATAAATAAATCATACGAGGGCGGTGTCTAGGTGTACAGGGCGGCCGATGACGAGGTCTAGGTGGTGCGCTCCGTGGTTTTTGGTGTCTAGGTGTAGAAATCATTCGAGCGTAGTGTATCCAAACGATCAGTGATTTCATTTCATAGTGCTAAAAATGTTACAAAAAAGCCATAGTTGAAAGGTGCTAAAGATGCTTATATTTTATTTTTAGGAGAAATATAAAATACTCAAAAAAAAATTACTAAGAAGGACTGAAATCTCTAAAAAAAATTGACTTTAAAACAAGTAAAAGGTTAGGCGAGTTTGATTTATTCCGCAACGGAATAACAGATCAATAAAAACTTAGATCAATCAACCAAAGTCAAGTTTATTATATTTAATCATAATGAAGCAACAAATTTTTTTGGTCAATAAAGGGCTCACTTAACTTAAAGTTAAATTATATAATGATCAATTGGGGACCAGGTACTCAATGTCAATAATATACAATTAGCCATATTTCGGGTCTTTGTTTTCATTCGGATCTAATGAATATGAATTATGATATACCTGATCACATATCTTTAATACTTGTGCCTCCGAATTGCTAAAGTATACTAATTTAGACCCAAAACTGGCAAATGCAAATGAATTATTGTAACATCTTATATTTTTCTTAAAATTTATACTTTTTGAATTATTTTGAAATAATAGATCCTTTAATTCCTAAGGATATGATGTGTTATCATCAAGAATAACCTTATTTTTATGACAACAATGATTGCATTTTTTATCATAGGATATTGCTCCCTTAAAATAATTTGCTTTACAAAACTCATTCATTATCTAATATATATATATATATATATATATATATATATATATATATATATATATATGATCAGGTATATCATAATTCATATTCATTACATCCGAATGAAAACAAAGACCCGAAATATGGCTAATTGTATATTATTGACAATGAAATTGCAAATCAATATAGAGCAAATAACTATAAAATTCATAAACCCGATTCAAACATATTAGAATTTTTATGTACTTCTTTGTCTTTAAACAACCCTTATGCAAAAGCATATAAAATGATGTATGAAATAGAAAATATTTATGCTTATAATAATAATATAACACCTTCTGAAATAGTAATGTCATTAACGAGTGATAATCATACAAAGCATAAATCATATTCCGCAACATGTGATGAAGTTGCTGTTGTATATATAGGAAATTATGGCGAACCTCCATTTGACCGTGATATACGTATTTATCCAAAAACTGAAAAACCACAACAAATAAATATTCTCAGTAAACAACTTGATCCAATGACATATCCTTTGATATTCCATTTTGGTTATCCAGGATGGCAACCTCATATAAAATGTACAAAAAAAGAATATAAAAATAATAATATATCTACACTACAGTATTATTCATATCGATTAAGCATACGAAGCATGATTTCAATCCTTATTTGAATTTGTAAAATTTATCACAACAATTCATTGTTGTTGTTTGGACAAGGATTGAAGGATGTCAATTATATTACTTACATAGTCACCAAGTACAATTAAGAACTGAAATGTATAAAGGTTTAATGGATTACGATTCCAATCGGGCAAATATTGATAATTCTCGAATTGAAAAAATGGTAATATTACCATCATCTTATATAGGCAGTCCTAAATCAATAAAACAAAATTATTAAGATTTAATGACTTAACTACGAGGCGATGGAAAACTAGATATTTTTATAACAATGGCTGTAATCCAAATTGGAAGGAAATCCAAGAGAATTTATTACCGTATGAAAGCACAATAGATCGTCCTGATTTAATATCAAGAGTCCTCCATAAAAAAGTTAGAATTTTCAAAAACCGAACTACTAAAAAATAATATTTTTAGTAAAGTTAAAGGTTATGTTTATGTAATAGAATTTTAAGAAAGGAAATTACCACATATTTATATGTTATTATGGTTGCATACCTATGATAAATTTCGAGATACTGATCAAATTAATTCTATCATAAGTGCTGGAATAAAAAATGAAAATGAATATCCAAGATTATATAATATAGTAAAACATAATATGATACATGGTCCTTGTGGATCACAAAATAAAAATTGTGTTCATATGAATGAAGATAAAACACGTTGTACTAATAATTTTCCTAAACCTTATGTCAATCCAACCCATCATAATCCTGGTGGTTACCCTTCTTATTGACGAAGAAAAAATAATAATAAAATTACGTTTTTAAAACATAGGATTGCAGATAATAGTTTTGTCGTACCATATAATCCATATTTATTATTACTTTTAGAATGTCATAATAAAGTAGAAATATGTAGTACGATTAAAGTTAAGAAATATTTGTTTAAATATTTTCATAAATACCTAAGTTTTTTTATTACCTATTTTAGTTCTAAATTTCTTTTGTTTAATTACCTAAGTATTTTCATAAGCCCTAATACAGCTCTTGTGAAATTTGCAAATAAACATAATCCAGGTAATGAAGACAATGTAAACGATACATATAAATATGATAAAATATCACAACATCTCTCCACCAGATATGTATGTGCACCTAAAGCTATATATGGCATACGGTAATTTTTACTACATAAGCAATCTTATGTAATTACAATATTAGCTGTTTATGAAGAAGATGAACAATATGTGTATTATCAAGAAGGATGTGAACACGAAATAATTCATAAAAATGTCCTTACTACATTGACATCTTGGTATAAATTAAATAAAGAAGATAAAAATGCAACGCAATATTTATATTACGAAATTTCGTACCATTATGTTTTTGATAGAAAAACAAAAAAATGGAATAAAAGAAAATAATTTATAAAACCTCTCATTAGTAGAATGTATTTTGTGAATCCAAATAAGCGTGAAGCATTTTTCCTACGACTTTTATTATTACATGCACGTGGTGCAAAATCATTTGCGGATATACGCACTGTAGATGGAATTATTTATGATAAATATGGAAATGCTTGTATATCAAGAGGTATTATTAGTACTGATGAAGAATAAATGTTTGGCAGAAGCTACAGTATTCAAGTTTCCAAAATCCATGTGTGAATTATTTGCATACATTCTTGAGTTTTAAAGACCTATTAATTCGTTAGAATTATACTATTTTTTTTTTTTTTGCTGATTCTACAATAGCGGCTCCGTGTAGTCGCTATTTTGCGGTTTTCGCTAATTATTCTATAATTTCGCCTATATTTGCTTTATATTAGCTTAAAACTAAATAACCTAAACTTAATTTATAAATTAACCGTCTACCTTCTTCGTTTTCTTTGGAGCTGGTTCGCAGTCTCCGTGTTTGCTGCCTATTGAGCCTTTGCCTTTGCTTCTTCTTCTCCTGGTTGACTGGGCTCATGAAGATACGGGCGTGGATGGGATTCAGGACATTTGCTCCGATCACTCAGTGCGGTTGTTGGTTTGCTACCGTTGCCCAGAGACTCGTAATTAAGAAGCCCTTTATCCTTGTTTGTAACATGAGCGTTTGCTGGATGGTGGTTTTGTCGTGGCTGGTAAAACGCAGCTCGATTTCCGATTCTGCCGTTATTACTTCGGCTCCATGCTCTTGACAATATTCCGCTGCCTCTGGGCTCAGGGTGGAGATTCAGGCCCCAGTATCGATGATGGCTGGAAACTGTTGTCCATACACCGATATTTCCACTGTCATCGGTGTGGCTCTTGCTATAGCGCTTCTGACTAGCTGACTTTCCATCCTGCTCGGCGTTCGTTCGAAGACTGACGGCGGTTTGCTGTTACTGGCGTATTTATAGCTCTTGCTCAGCGTCGGTGAAGGGCTTGAGATCTTTCACGTGTATATGTTTCACGTAGCGCCCTCTGTCGTCCTGCAGGTCGAATATCGCTGGAGACACCTGCCGCTTGACCGTCATTGGTTTTGAATATTTTGGAGCTAGCTTTGCATTTCGTGCGTCGGCTTTACTTGATAAAGTTATCATTTTTCTGACTACCTTGTCGCCAACATTGGGTTTCCACTCCCGTCGCCGGAGGTTATAATGCTTCTGCTGTTTTTCGAACTGGCGGGCCATTTGCGTCCTTGCTAATTCAATGGCATCCTTTATGTGTTGAATTCTACTTGAGAGTGGCGTAGTATGTTGCGACCCCACTTTCTGATGAAAACTACCCTGTGTTTAAGTACGCTGGAGTGTAGCCGGTCGCTGTGCTGCTAGCGGTGTTGTAGGCAAACTCTAGTTCATATAGATTTTCATCCCATTTCTTCTGGTGCTTGCCCACATACTGGGCGATCATAGTTTTTACCACCCTGTTGGTACGTTCCACCGGATTACATTGCGGACTGTATGGTGGAGTTTTTCGGTGTTCTACCCCATTTTCCTTCAGAAATTCTTCGAATTCTTTGCTGACAAACTGTCTGCCATTATCACTGACTATCGTGTTGGGACAGCCATGGCGGAGGAAAATTTTCTCTTTCACGTGTCGGATTATCGCCCTGCTGTCGGCCTTCTTGAGTGCTGCTAGTTCTATCCATTTAGTAAATCGGTCCTGCATCACAAATAACCATATATTTCCCTTGTTGGAACGTGGCTGCGGTCCGACCAGATCAATTGAAACCATTTGCCACGTTTGTTCAACGTTGGTAGCGTGCATGGTGCCTGCTTTTGTTTGCTGATGTGCTTTATAAGTTTGGCAATTTACACAGCTACGCACGTATTTAGCTCCCTCTTGTAACATACCTGGCCAGTAGTATCTTCGAGCCAGCCGCTGCAGAGTCTTGGCCACCCCCAAATGCCCTGCGGTAAATCGTCATGGCATTCTCTTAACACTTCGACTCGTCTTTCGGTGGGTACGCATATTTGCCAGTCTTCGTTCGTATCTGTGTCGTTAAAATCTAGAGTGTGTAGGGTATGGCGGTGTAACACTCCATTCTTGACGCAATATTCCGGAAAACCCTTCGGGTCCTGTCGGACGGCAGTCAATTTCTTTGTGTACCACGTGCAGTTTGTTTTGACCTCGACGTTGTACACTTCCACGGGTTGTCTGGACAGGGCATCTGCGACCGTGTTATCCTTGCCTCTTCGGTATTTGACCTCGTAATCCCACTGCCCCAGTTCCATCGCCCATCGTGCTAGCCTGCCGGACAGATTGTCGATTTTTTCTAGCCATTTAAGAGACTGGTGATCTGTGAGGACAACAAAATGGTAGCCTTCGAGATATTCTCTGAACTTCCAGATTCCCCACTTTATGGCGAGGCACTCCTTTTCAGTTGCCGAGTAGTTTCGTTCAGCCTGGTTTAATGATCGGCTGGCATAGGCAATCACGCGTTCTTCCCCTCCTTCTCCTTGTGTCAGGACGGCTCCCAGTCCTTCATTACTAGCGTCCGTTTGCAATACAAACACCTTCGTGAAATCTGGGCATGCGAAAACTGGAGATTGCACCAGGTCTGCCTTTAATCTTTCGAACGCTTCTTGTTGGTCGGAGCCCCATTCCCACTTCACCTTCTTCTTCAGGAGCTTGTTGAGAGGGGCTGTCTTTTTTGCTACTTGTGGGATGAATCTCCTGTACCAAGATATCAACCCTGAGAAACGTCGTAATTCCTTGATGTTCGTCGGCGGTTGTAGATCCGTGATTGCTCTTACTTTTTCTGGATCCGTATGGAGTCCCTCTTCGTTAACCACATGGCCTAGATGCTTTAATTGTTTAAGGCAGAAGTGGCTTTTCGCCCAATTTGGCTTTAGCTTGGTCTCCCTTAATCGGCGGAGAGTTTCGCAAATCAGTTGTAGATGCTGTTCAAAATTTTCGGTCACAATGACAATGTCGTCGAGGTAACAAAATACGTTCAGTTCTAAGTCCGGCGTGATGACTGCGTTCATCAACCGCATGAAGGCTGCTGGTGCTGAGTGTAAACCGAAAGGAAGAACTTTAAATTGCATTAAACCTCTCCCAGGAACGGTAAAGGCTGTATATTTTTTGCTTTCTTCTGATAGCGGTATTTGCCAATATCCGTTTTTCAGGTCAATCGTAGTTAGATACTTAGCTCCTCGGAATTTGTTCAGTGTTGCATGAACCTGTGGCAGCGGGTGCGCATCTTTGCTGCTCATTTTGTTGAGGCCCTGGAAATTGATGCAGAAACGCCTTATCCCATCCTTTTTCTTTGCGAGCACTATGTTGGAGCTCCAGGCGCTGTCGGATGGCTCAATCACATCTTCTTGTAGCATTTCTTCGACGGCTTCGTCGATTATCTGTTGCATGGCTGGATTGCGTGGCCAGTAGCGTTGTTTGATTGGATTCGACTCGGTTACCTTTATTGTGTATTCGATGAGCGGTGTGGGGTCTTGTACTTCGTCGAACAGTTCTTTTTCGTATTGGATGAGTTCATCCACTCGTGCTTGTTGGTCCTTCGATATTTCTTGAATGCCGATGTCGCCAACTGAGAGTTCCGAGGTATTGGTTTGATTGGGTTGTAGCTCTTTCCCCGCAATGATCAAGCGGATGTTGAGCTTGTGTAGCGCGTCCATCCCCAACAGCATCTCGTGGCGTAGTCCTTTCATAATAATAAATTTGTTCTTGAAGGTGGCCTCGAGGACTGTTACTTTACCCTCTACGTAGTCCATTAATTCGGTGGTTGAGCCATCGGCCAGTGCAGCGATGGTCCCCTGCTTTCCATGCCGCCACCCATTGTTTGTCCGATCCTGGCGGTTTCTGGTGTTACGAATGAACTTACGGCCCCCGGATCGACCAAAGCCAGTACCCTATCTTGGTTTATCTGTACACTTACAAGGTATCGGCCGTCTTGGGACGGTCTCCCGCTACTGTAGAGCCGTCCCTTAGCGCGTTTCCCGACCGGTCCGGGAATCCGTGGCAATCTCTGGTAAGGACACCGTCCTTTCCACACACGGAACAGAACTTTCGTGCAACATTTTGCATTGCTTACAACGCCAGCAGCATTTGGCTCTATTGTAGTAGTCGGTTGTCCCGGTATTCTTACTTGTGAAAGCGCTGTTGATGGCAGTTTTGCGTTCTTGCTCGCGTACTTTGGTTGCAATATCCTCATATTCCTCGATGCGTTGGATGAGATGTGGTACGTCTTTGATTTCTTCTCTGCGCACTCGTAACTGCAACTCGGGTCTCATATTGTAGTATAGGTTGTCGAGTTGTTCTTCCAACGTATAATCTCCCCTTCGTCTCATTAGAGTCGTTAATGCGTTGCAGTAGGGCCTTATATTTTCGTTAGGTTTCTGGGTCCTTTCGGCTACTTATCTGGCTAGGTTTCGTCGTTCTGTGTTCGACAAATAAAAATTTCTCAACCTGGTTTCGAGCTCTTCCCAGGTCTGGCAGTCGCTGGCGTAACTCCGTCGCCATTGCAGGGCTTCTCCTCGCAGCAGTTCAGGGGCTCCTTGGAGCAGTTCCTTGGTGCGCCGGTGAATCCGTACGATGCTTGTAGTTCTTGGACCCGCTCTAAAAATGCGTAGACGTCTCTGCCCTCGAAATGACAGTTCCACTTGCGTATCTGGTCGAGAACTTTATTTTCCCCTGGTAGTAACTCTAGTAGGTCTCTGGTCGGGGTGGATGAGCGTCCAGCGTTGCGGGTTTCTTCGAGAGTTCGTTGAATTATTTCGGAGCGGTCGAGTTCTAGGTCATGTTTCAGGTCTGCTTCTTCATCGTATCCCGATGGATCTTCTGCTTTCTCGGAAAAATCGTATGGGTTTTTTCGGACGTAACGTACTAAGCGCTGGCGAAGCTCTACCACTGTACCCTCGCTGTCGAGGTCCTTTCCCCGCAGTACGGTGACAAGTTGTTCTGTATTGAGGCGGTAAATCCAACTGACCTTCATCGCCAAAAAATTTTTTTTTCCCTTTTCCGGTTCGAGTTTTATTCTGTGTACAATTTATTGTAAATCGGTAGGCAAAGTATTCTTAAGCGGTCCCTGTCCGAGCGCCATGTAACGATAGTGCTTTCCCTGCTCGGTTAGTTAAACAGTCGGATCCAGGATAGGAGAAGGGAAAGATGCAAATGATTAAATCGGTTGTTGTGTTGTTTAACATTAACAATATATTCCAAACTTAATATTTAACAAAACGAGGACTCAGTTGTTAAGGCCCGGCTGAAACAGAAATCAATTTGCTTTGTGTTAAAAATACTTTGCCTTTACAATTAATAATTATTTACACTATCGCGATTAACAATTTACGAGTATGCTGGCGAAATTTCGCATTAACAAGATGTCTGCGGTTGCGGTCGGCGGTCGCGGTTGGGTTATCGGTGCGGAACGGGTTTTACAGGTCGGGTAGGGATTTGAAGGTTAGGAATTCATTCGGGACGGTGGAGTCGTGTGCGCACGACTACACTGATCCGAATGTGTTGGGTGACAGCAATTCCGACCGCCCTGTGTGCTCACAACACGATTGAAATAGCGTCACTATATTTTGAGGTTATCCCTTGGATTTATAGAGTCGTGAGCGCACGGCTCTATGAATCGTCGTCGCTCGTCTCGTTCTTTTCTTTGTCCTGTGTGCTAACAGTAGCAAAGGGTGTCCTGAGATTTCGGCGTAGAAGTCGGATTTATAGGTTAGGGATGAACCTCGGGTTAACCGGGACGTGAGCGCACGACTCGGTGAACCGTCGGTGAAGCTGTCGCTGCCTCCTCAACCCTGTGTGCTCACAGTGGCAGAAGGAGTCAGTACTGTATTGGGATATCGGTTAAGGTCTACGGTGACGCCGGGTGTCAACTACGTGTGCTCACGTAGCA
This sequence comes from Nasonia oneida, assembly GCA_037356405.1. Classification (NCBI taxonomy): domain Eukaryota; kingdom Metazoa; phylum Arthropoda; class Insecta; order Hymenoptera; family Pteromalidae; genus Nasonia; species Nasonia oneida. The sequence goes on along the minus strand of JAZHPH010000124.1, from coordinate 174,409 downwards.
GAGGCTCGATGTCGTTCGGGTGTTTCGGGTTGTCTCGTGTGCTCACGACGGCAACTAGGAGTTTCGGGTTTCGGATCGTACACTGGATCGTCACGTGGGCTTACGAGGCGATTTCGTGGATGAAGGTCTAACTCTCGCTATCCCTGTAGTAACGTGTGCACGATACTACCTGCAGTGAGGCTCGAGTAGAACTCCCTCGTTGCGCAGCGCGGTTCGCCTTATAAAGGCACGCAGATCGGCTGTGTATAGGTCTGATTACAGTGTGTCGTTCGCGCCGCTCGCGCCGCCTGGCTCGTCGTCGCGGAGTCCCTCGCTAGCTGCCGTGCTCCGCGCTCGTGCGAATTCGCCTTAGGAATGTTGCGCGCGCGCAAAAAATATGTTGTTACAGCAGAAATTATTACTGAAAAATATTCCGGGAAATAAGTATTATTGCCTCGAATCGATTTAGCTCCATCACTAGATGAAATACGATTTAATATAATTAGAAGACAATTTCCAATAAGACTTAGCTTTGCTATGACAGTAAATAAATCTCAAGGCCAGTCGTTTGACAAAGTTGGTTTATATTTATCCACTATAATATTTACTCACAGTCAGTTATATGTTGCATCATCAAGAACAACATCAAAAGAGAAATTAAAAATTTTTAAATGATGAATCTGCATACAAAAATAATAAAAATATTACGAATAACGAATGTAAAAAACGAAAATTAAACGACGAAATAAAAATTTACACAAAAAACATAGTCTATTCTGAAATTTTTTTAAATTGATTAAGTGATCGCTACTAATACAACAATACTAAAGTATAAATTATATATTGATTTGCTGAGAACTCTTCACTATTAGTTCATTAGTGACATCTGCGTCATCTCCACTAATATATAGTACATTAAATAATTTTGTGATTGGTCGAATAATCACCACTAATTATACATTACCAAAATTTAAACAATATATTGATTGGCTGAGTTATCTCCACTAATGGTACATTACAAAAATGTAGTAGGTAGTGGCTAGTTTCCTGCAAAAACCTAAAAAACGACTCGAGATCGGGAATCGTGTTGATGGACGTCTTCTTGATCCATTTGTCCTTGATAGTGGTCGGCAAAGCTCGAACGAGAGCACGGATCACGACGTAATCAGTAGGAACGATATTGAGGATTTTCAAATCATCCAAATGCTGCCGAGTCTCCATGTCCTTCAGCAACCGATGAGGTATGAGGCGCTGATATGAAACGAGTTTCTCAGCGTCTCCGTCGCGAAAGTCGGAATATCCAGAGGTAATACCTCCCCCCTAACAGGCCGGCGTGTCACGCGGAAGTCGAAGTATGCCAGTACGTATGATGGTACGGCTGTGTTAAACATTTTTCGTAAGAAACAAGCAGTGAAATACTTCCTACGTCCAGCAGTGGTTAGCCACTGCAACTCCCGTCTGTACGGGGAGATGTGCTCATCTCTCCTTACACCATAGATGTACCGAATTCCTGTATTCACGAGCCTCTGAAGTTTTAGGTCGAGTTCTTGCGTCAGGTCACAGTATACAAGAGAACAGTAGTCTATAAGAGGAAACAGGAGCGCCTGCACTAAGTGCTTGCGCAACCTGAGATTGGTACTCTTCCTGAAAAAGTAAAGCCTGTACATTAGCGAGTGAGCACGCTTACACACTTGTGTAACGTGCTCCTTCCACGTAAGTTTAGAGTCGAGCACCAATCCCAGATTACGCACGGAAGATTCAAAGCTGACCCGGGCACCCCCTATGTTAGTATAGTTGTTAGCTGTTGAGGGTAATGCGTTTATGTAGTAGGGGGAGCCCAGGACAATTGCTTTAGTTTTAGTAACATTAAGTTTTAGCTTATTCTGTGCAGCCCAGCTAGTAATCCTCTCAGCATTAGCACTCATCTTGTTTGATAAAGAATCGAGCTCTTCAAGGTGGCATTGACTGTAAATTTGCAAGTCATCCGCGTAGATGAGATGGGAAACATCGCTATCAAGGCAGAAACCGATGTCGTTGATGTACAATGCAAACAGCAGGGGACCCAGAACGGACCCCTGCGGGACGCCGATGTTGAGACGCCGAGGAGAAGAACGTTCGCTATTGTCACCAACGACGGCCTGCTCTCTCCCAGAGAGGTAGGAGGCAAACCAGCAGATGACTTGCTTTGAGAAGTCGAAGGTGGATAGCTTTCTCAGGAGCCTGACGTGACACACAGTGTCAAACGCCTTGCTAAAGTCAAAGAGGAGGAGCAGTGTTACTTTCTTTTTGTTTATCCCGGCCCTGGCATCATCAGTTAGCTTAATTAGGCCGGACTGAGTGCTGTGACCAGTGCGGAAGCCTGTTTGAAGGTTGTCTAGCAAGAGCCTTGATTCAAGATATTCTGACACCATCCTGTGCACCAGCCACTCCAGAGCCTTGGAAAGAAAGCAGAGAAGTGAAATCGGACGGTAATCAGTCAGGGCTGTTGGTGAACTGATTTTGTTGAGTGCGCGCACAAGTGACAATTTCCAGGCGGATGGGAAGCAGGGTTCGCTCAGAGACAGGTTGAAAATATGACTTAGAAAGGGAGCGAGAACCGGCAATGCTTTTGAGATGACAACCTGTGGGATGCCGTCACTCCCCCTGGCCTGGGTGTCAAAGTGCGATACCGCAGCCAACACGTCAGATACCGTTATAGGGCTGAACTCGAAATGTTCCGGGAGGTCAAGACTTTCCAGGGTAAGAAGATAATCCTCAACAGCAGGAGCCAGCGGATCGTTTGAGATCGCGCTGAAATGCGTGTTGAGTTCATCTGTGGTAAATCTAGATGGTAAGGGAGTCTTGGTAGCAGAAATTCCAAGTTTCTCCAGCTCTCTCCAGATCTCAGCAACGTCGGTCAAGGTGGACAGGCGGGAATAGTAATAATTCAGCCTGGCCTCCTCGACTTGTTTGTGAGCATAGTCTCTAGCTAATCTGTAAACGCGTCTATCTGATTCGAGCCTGGAGTCCCTGAAATGTCTGTAAAGTCTATTGCTCTCGGATACAAGGTCACGAAGAGCCGCGGTGTACCACGGGTGACGTTGTCGTCCTGGTGTCACAGTCCGCAATGGGGCGAGATGATTAATGGCGTTAGTGCGGTTAGCGTTAAGTATAGATATGCAGTCGTCGAGTGATGAAGTGGTGAGAGATGACCAGTCACATTTGCTAAGAAAGTCCCTTAGCTTCTCGGCGCTGATTTCTTTAAAGTTTCTGTATGAGTATGTATTTGGTACGTAGCATGGAATCTGTACGTCGAGAGTGGCCGTGATAAGGTCGTGTCCGTTGATGAAAGGTGCGTCTGTCTTCCAGTATGACTGCAGGCGATCCTGCTCGTCGATTAGGCATAAATCAAGCCAGGTATCAGAACCCTGTTTATGGTGCGTGGCACCACAGGGAACGGACGAAAGAGAGTTCTCATCAATGAAGGCCCTGATGAAATTGGCATCTTCAGATGAGGATAGTTGGTCAGAGTTAAAGTCCCCCATTATAACCTTCGTGGAGTAGTTGTGCATGTGAGTTGTTAGCTGGTCAATAAAGTTAGAGCCTTGGAAAAAAGGAGCATGAGGTGGACGATACACAACCCCCACGAAGATGGGATAAACTCCCTTGGCCGATACCTCACAAAAAAGGTATTCAGGCTTGCCTGGCTTGCCAGACCATTCACCGTCGGATGATGAAATAACATTAACCGTCAGAGATTTGTGTATATAGAGGGCCACGCCTCCACGGTTTCTGTTTCTGTCTCGTCTGTAGAGCAGGTAATCACCCAGTGAAGGGATGAATGTCACCTTCTCGCTTAGCCAGGTCTCAGTAACAGCTATTACGTGGAATAGAGAGCGACTGGATAAGAAGAGCCTGATCATCTCAATGTGACCCGTGAGAGAGTTCGCATTAAAATGACAGACCCTTAGACCTTTGGACAGAGATACCTTAGAACCCGATGAAGATACGGTGGATGAGCTTGATGGCGGATGTGGTGGGATGAAGTGTGTGTGTGGCAGCTTCATTGTTGAGCGATGTTGACGGCTGGCGGTATCCGAGCTAAAAAATCATTCAGCTCGGCGTCGGTGGTGATGACGGTGGCGCGCTCGTTGTCATCGCTGCAGCGCATGAAGAGTCTCCCGTCCCTGACAAACGTTCGACAGCCCTGCCTCTTCTTAGCTTCCAGCCTAGCCCGCGAACGCAGCTTGTGGACGTCGGAAGGGAGCAGCTCGTTGATGTTTATGATCCCTTGGTTGTCAGGACTCAGAGCTTTGGCCTCCTCCATCACGGTTGCGTTCAGCTCGTTGGTATGGAGCTTGCCTTTACGAGCCTTGGCGACGACGATTGATCGTGCGAGAGCACTCGACAAGAGGGTGACGGCCAATGGTGGCAGTCTGCCATCACTCCTGGCGATGTTCTGGGGTGCATCGAGCCTTCCCATGGTCCTGACGGATGCAACATCTCTCCGTAGGACCGTTGGGTCAAGTGCGTTTATGACCGCAAACGCAAGAAGATGCAGCGAGATCTCACGGGTATAGTGCAAGCCCGTGATGACAACAACACTATTTGAGGTCTGCTCCTGACGTCGTTTGACCTCAGCCAGCTCACTGCGGAGGCTGCTAATTTCCGCAGTGCTGCTGCTGTTGTTGTTGTTGTTGTTGTCTTGCTGCAGTGTTGGGCTCCTCGATGAGAGATGTTGGACTTGTGCCTGCAACTCGGTGATGGTGGACTCAGCACTGAGTATGCGAGTCCTGAGTGCAGGCAGCTCATCGAGGGCCTTTAGTCGCTTCTCCAGCGGGCTAAGACGTTGCTCAATTCTCGAGATCCTCTCCGACACGATGTTTTGAGTCTGGATGGCCTCCGCATGAGCATTGCGGATGTCATCGAGAGCTTCGCGAATGTCCTTCAAAGCATCTTCGATGGTCGGTGATGGGCGAGCTAGTGAAGTACTTCGCGAAGTATTGGCTGATGGTGGTGCCGATCTCGTCTTCTTCGTCCCCGGTTGTTTTGGGGTGGTCTTTTTAGCTGCTGTTGCTGCAGTCACCCCTGCTGCCGATGTTGACTTGAGTCCCGCTTTGGCACCCTTGGCCTCTGCACAGGGAGGACAGGCTAGGAACTGCCTATCATTTACCACGATTGTCTTGATGTTGATGGCGTTCAGACATTTAACATGGTAATACAGCTTGCAAAAAGCACACCTTTTCGGCTCCTTGTGCTGTATTGACTGTTTACAGCTGTTGCATAGCCGAAAAGGCACTGCACCGCTCTTTTCGCCGTTTTCACTCATTTTCGTCGATAACTTATTCAAACAGTGTGCAGACGCCTTAGAAGTTCTCCCTTGATGCAGTAGATGTCGCCTCGATGTTGATTGCGAGCGAGAAACCAAGCCAAGCCAAGCCGAGTAGATTTTCAGGTTAGAAGCCGTGCAGAAAGTTTGTAGCAGAAAAGATGGAGAAAATAAATTGCAGCCTTCGGCGATTTATATATCGTCGTAAAGGTTGCAAAGAAGAGCGTGCAACAATCTACAACAAAAGAGGGCCCGAGGGCAAGAAGCGGCAGAAAAGCAGTGCGAAAGTAGGAGCAAAATACAGAGCTGTCAAAGCTACTCACCAAGTTACGTGTTCTTCTTTGCTCGTCGACACCAGGTCGACGATTAGAGGAGTTAAGGAGAGTCTCGCGAGTGTGCGAGAGTGCACAAGTGAGTTACAGGTGCAGCGCGTTGGAAGTGCCAACGCCCGGACGAGCCAGCGACCATCTCGATCTACGAGGAACGAAGCCAGTCCGCCCTCCATCACCATCCAGAGGACCTGAGCAGCCAGCAGCCTCGGCGTGGGAGAGCCGAGAACGCCAGTCGCCATCAGGTCTACGAGAAGCCCTGGAAGGCGTCGACAGGAACACCGACGACCACCAGGAGCTTCGAGAAGAAAAGAGAAGAGAGAGAGAGAGCGAGAGAGAGAGAGATACCTTTTATTCGCCTTAGCAAAACAGTACAAATACAGTCAGTAGATACAAGTCAGTAAATTTAAAATATAATTCGTGAGAACACATAGTGAGATTACACAATAGAATATTAATTTATACTTTTATCAAGGTATATCGCTTACATCATGTAGTACGACCTTGTAATTATGACTTAATACATAGGAGAGTCGACCTGGAAAACCCCAGTTGATGAAGCTTAAGGAGTAACTTTGACGGAGATATTTTGTCAAAAGCCTTACTGAAGTCGAACAGTAGCAGTAGCGTCAGTTTCTTTCGGTTTCTGGACGTTCTTATGTTGTCGGTAAGTTTCAGTAGAGTTGTTTGTGTACTATGATTCCGACGGAAGCCGGTCTGGAGGGGGTCAAGTATATTATTGCTATCTAGATACTCCATGATCTTGTCGTGGGCGATCTTTTCGAGCACCTTAGAGAGGAAGCAAAGCAGCGCTATGGGACGAGACCGTTGTCGGAGCTACGGTCTTTTTAAGCGCTAGGATCTGCGCCCTCTTCCAAGGCCCAGGAAACCCCCCCCCCCCGTGCAAGAGAGGAGTTAAAAATACGTACA
>JAZHPH010000124.1:135539-162884 GCA_037356405.1 Nasonia oneida | reverse complement strand
CTCTCTCTCTCTCTCTCTCTCTCTCTCTCTCTCTCTCTCTCTCTCTCTAGGGATATCTCGGTCCTCTTGGTGTCTCTCATTCTCTCTCTCTTTCTCTCTATCTCAGCTTGCACGCCGTGCTTGGCTCGCGACCGGTTCCGCGAACATGGTTACGCGCGCGTCGAATCGTGCAAGTCGGTAGAATTGCGCTACCGACTTGAGTCAGCGGAACTGCGCCGCTGACACGAAGTGAAAACTCTCTTTGAGAGTCGATCAAGTTCACGACACATACAGTCCACACTTCTTTGTTCCGCAGCTTGTAATATTTTCGAGAGGGGTTTTATGCCGGACGGCTTTCTCCTCTCATTCTGAACGTATTAAAACACTCTCGTTTTCGCTCAAATCGACTTCGTTTATTTTTCTCCCATACCTCTTTCCTTTTCGAATTACAAAAACACGAACAAGCGGGAATCCACGCTTAAGGGGCTTCCCGCGCGACAATTCAAGAGATTTTTAAGGTTAGAAACACCTAATTTCAAAGTATATAGGGTCGCGCCGTCGACAAATCGTAGTTCGTATTTTTTCTTGAATTGATTGAAATAAATAATATTGAAATAAATTATTTTGTTTCTACTGAACAATTATAATATATATATATATATAAATATTTGTTGATGCTAATTCAAACAAATCAACCGCATAATAGTGAAAAAAAACTTTGCCCTAACCGATACTTGAACCCTGGTCTTCAAATTCACAATCCATTATCTTATTCACTACTAAGATCATATTTGAATTTTAGTAATATATCATTTACGTGTATAGATCTGTTGTTATTTGATAAAATAAGGAAAACAATTTTATTACATAATACAAAAAATTAATTTATCAAGTAAACATACCTTTTTTGTGTTTTAATCATTATAAATTATAGTGATTCTTCTATACCAAATAATATATATTATTTAGTAGTACAAATTTAGATTTTAAATATTAATCTTAACTTCAAAAATATTTTAGATCTTTTTAAATTTCATCTTGAAGTATGCGTGTAAACTTTACAAAGTTATAAATCTTACATATATTTAGGTCAAAGTATAGAATTTAAAGGCTTACTACAGCACAAATAGCTCAGGCAGTAAGATAATGGATTATGAAGTTGAGGACCGGGATTCAATCCTCGGTTAGGACAAAGTTTTTTTTTCATTTTTTGTGGTCAATTTATTTTAATTAGCAACAGATCTATTTTTCATCATTTTTAAGTAAAAATAAAATAATTTAATTCATTTTAATTAAAACAAATACTTTAATTCTATGAGTGATTTCTGACGTGATTTTGAAGGTGATTCATCACGTGAGAAATTACGCCAAATAGTCACGTGATAAATCACGTGAGAATTCAAGTGATCTATCACATGATAGATCGTGTGATAAATCACGTGATTATATGGATATTAACATATAATTTGTTACTTTTTAAAGTGTTTAAACAATTTTTGTTGATTATTTTTAGAAAACTTTTTTAAATAATATTTTTTTGTTAAACCTCACACTCATCTGGAAACTATATGTGTTTGAAGCATATCTATTAGTATAAAAGTGACCTTCGAAGCCTATCTTAAGTAAGTCTGCGGTAGCTGAAAAATGGAAATTCTGAATTTTGGCCTTGGAAGAAATGTCATACCTGATGATATGGCACATATAAACATGGTTTTATGTTTCTTACATTATACTTGAATATATTCAATAGTTTTATTCATTTTTTAAACAATTTGGGAAAAATATAAACAAAAAATTGAATTTTTATTCTTTTGACTATTTAAGGTGTATCTGTCCCCTTAACACCTCATAAAGAACAAAACCATCGACTCTCACATGTAACATTTGTACAATTATATTCATATATTACAATTCGCACGTCCAAGCAAATGTGGCACACCTAGCGGTATAAATCAGAACTGCTCCAAGTTATACTAAAATAAAAGTACTCTAACCTCAAATCAAAATAGATTACATTAATTTTAATAATAAGCAAAAATGGAACCAAATACGAAAAAAGAAAAAGTGTTTTGGGTAAAAAGAATGTGCGCTGTAAACGGGTGCACATCGTTTGCTGGTTCAGGTTTACCGATACATCGTTTTCCTCGTGAAGGAAATTTGCTGTTAAAATAGATGGAAGTCACGAACATTAGATGTGTTTCATTAGAAACAATAAGTTGCGGGCTACATTTAAACTATCTAATTATATAAATATTAGTAAGTATAAATGTTAAATACAATTTTGTATTTATTTTGTAAAAATACTGAAGTATAAAGGTTTTTTCCAGATGCTAAGAGGCGCAAATTAAAAAAAAAACGCCATCCCATCATTACATCTTTCTGAACACTTATTGGAGCACGGACATTTTTATCAAGAAAGAATCTCAGGAGATAAAAGTGACAGTGGTGATGAGTGCGAAGTCGAAATGAGTGCAGAAAATAGCTACGAGAATGAAGATGTGAATGAGACTAATAAGGATGAGAGTGATATTGAAAAATTAATGAAAGTGGCGGATAAAATTGATAATGATATAATTACTTCTGTAGTAAACGTTTGTGAAAAAAGAAGAGACGGTCACTCTGAAAGCAAAGATGTTGAAACTCAAACTGACAGAGAACTAATGGATGTTGAAGATAAAAATGTTTGAACTGATGAAATGGAGAAAACAGAAAAAATAAACGTTGAAACAAAGAAAAGTAGTTTTATGAACCTCTTGAAAACTGACAAAGATTTAAAAGCCTTTACGGGAATCAAATTTTGTGTGTTGGATGCTTTAGTGAAAAGTATTGAATTAATAAAAAAGAAGGTAAATGATAAGTGCGTGTGCTCTTTTAAAAAAAGAGTAGTTTTGACGTTATGCAAACTAAAGTTGTGTCTCTTTTATGACTGCCTTATTGCAGTTTTATTTGGAATTAGCAGAAGTACAGCACGTAATTATTTTACGGAAACCATCCATTTACTTGCTTCAGTGTGAGAAGAAGCTGTGTACATCCCGGACAAAGAAGAAATACAACAAAACATGCCAATGTACTTCAAAATTTTTTAAGATACTCGCATAGTTTTATATTGTACAGAAGTAGCTGTAGAAAGTTCAAAGTGTCTCCAGTGCAGGGTGAAAATGTATTCCCATTACAAAGGAAGACAAACCATTAAAATTCTTATTAGAACGACACCTTCAGAACTGATTTCCTTTTGCAGTAAATGCTATGGTGGACGAGCCTCGGATAAATCTATATTTCTTCAAAGTGAACTTCTAAAGAAGCTTGTTCTTACACAAAGTGAATGTGAAGCACGTAACATAAAACTTATTCGTCCAGCATTTGCAAACCAAAATGAACAGATGTTAACTGAAGATAGTATCAAGACGAAAGGTGTTGCAGCAGCACAAGTGCATATAGAGAGGATAATGGAGCTGCTAAAAGCTTTTCTATATTAAAGTCAGTGATAGATTAGGAAATGACAAAATATTTTGATAAAATTGTCATGATTATATGTGCTCTTATGAATTTAAGCTCGCCAATAATATATAAAAGTAGATTTTGCATGTAATTTTGAATCTTGTGACTAGATAATGAACATTTTATAAACTTCAATTTCGCATTGTTATTTATATATCAACTTAATATTTAATTATAACTGTTATATTCATATTATATTATTATTTAATATTGACAAACTATTTAAGTCTTTGATTTTATCACAAACAATTATTAAATTAATAATTCCATTAAAAATTAAGTTATCAATTTTCTTCTGTAGCACTATTTGTTTGATTATCTAGCAGCCATGGTAAAATGTACATAAAATTTGAAAGCGTTGTGACTAAATCTGTTATGAAGGAATCATCTTGTTCAACTTTAAATATTGCACATGAGTCATTATTGCCTTCATAAACAACAAAATGACATCTTTGTAGATCTAACAAACACATACCCAATTGTATTTGTATATAATTAGCATGACGAACTTTAAACTTATTCTTGTTTATGTAAGGTGATGTCAGAGCCAAAACATTAGCTGTAACACCAGCATAATTTTTTGGACATTTGAATTCGAGCAGGATTTTATAATCAACAATACCATCAGCACTGTATCCAAACCATGACGTACTTGGCAAGATTAGAAGTCCTATTTCCTGATACTGGATCTCATAACCTACAGGAGAGGGAGTGGACTGCACGTATTCTCTTCGAGAGCCTGGGGCTCTTGGACTACTGGGTATGGTGGAGACCGGAGCAAGAAGCGAGAGTTACCATTCGGAAGTTACTCAGTTGAGAGCCAGATCATTAATGCTCGCTGCTGGCTACGAGGCTCCTTATATACCCGTGTCGCTCTTTCTCTCGTGGGTTGTATGCTCGCACGCCAGCCATCTACCAGCGCATAGGTAGACTATTCACATTTGGCTACTAGCGCCACTCGGTCGGTATCTTGCCTACGCTAGGCAAGTTATCTGTTGCTGCTCTCTTATCCCCCGGGCGGGGCCTGCCGTCTCAAAATAAAGAAAACTGTTTTGAACTATGAAAAAACTGTTGTCTTTTCTTATTAAACTTATTAATAGTTATTGTCTGTTGTATTCATTTTTTATTCATTTACAAAATTGTAAAATTTTTTACCTGAAAAAAAAACTGAAGCCAACCGAAGAAAAATAGCAAACTAATTAAAACTGTAGATAACATGGTTGTCTGTGTCTTAATTGCGACATTCTTCTGCTGTTATCTGCAGTTCATAACTGTTTTCTTAAGTTGTTGTCATTTTTTTTTGCTAGGGATTTAAAATATCGGTATCATTTGATATATAAATAAATATCATAATATGTATTACATTTTAGTACTAAATATAAATGTTAATAAAAAAAATTTTTTCAACATGAAAAACCTTGACAGGAAAAAGTAGTGAAATCTATAAATATTAAAATGTCAAGTAAATGTTTTTTTTTGTTGCTATATGAGTCATTCTACAAAACGTCGGACACTTTTTGTAGAAAAATCGAACTCTTGCAATGTTGAGTCAAATTCTTCTGGTTTTTCATCGATATAACCACTTCTAAACCAGGAATATTTAAAAAGACTAATATACCTTGGTGAGGAAAGTTGATTATGTACTAGAGATTGTAATTTAATAATGTTATTCCTTTGATGTAATTTTAAATCATAATCCATTAAAATTACATTATCCGAAAATTGTCGAACAAAATTTTTCCAGATACGGAATCCATATACATCAAGTGGTTGGAATTCCCTGTTTTTCCTGTCGGTATTTTTTTAACATTAACAATTTTATTGTCTGGCATCGTTTCTTCTATAACTTTATCACAGTGGCCACTCCAGGAGTCAAGTAATAGTATAGTGTTGGTACCTACATTCGGGAAAAATATTTTTTCCATCCAAATTTTAAAGAGGTCTGAAACAAAAACATTAATATTTGCTACCTTTTATGCAGTATTAAATGAAATTTAATAAAAAGATATTTACTCGATGTTAGCTTCCCAGATTTTGATGCTTCTACATAAACATTTTCGGCCTTCAATAAATTGCTTTCAACAATAGGTCCAAAATGACCACTGGATTCTTTTAAAACTAGAAAAAGTGGTGACTTCAGTTTCCCTTCAGCTGATATAAGTGGTTGAATCGTATAACTATGTGTTGTTGACGAAACGGACTGCACTAGGCATTGTACTTGTTTTTCTCCCTCGATTGCGAGGGTTCTTCCAGAATGCATTTCTAGTTGAAATCCACTCTGGTCGAAATTATATACATTTTGAATTCCAACTTCAAATGCACATAACCGAACATCGGCGACAAACGCATCTGCTTTTTTTTCAAGTTCCGAATTGCTTTCTATTGTTTTCTTCGTAAGGAACTTATTTATTTTTCGAGAAACTATTCTATGAGCAGTTTTAAATTTTGATAACCAATTTCTAGAAGCTTTGAATCTAAAATCTTTAGAACCTATTTGTTTTTGAGCTTGTAATGCCCATCGACGTATATCGCGATCATGAATAATAAAACCAGCAGTAAGTGCAGCTTCAAAATTGTCTAATGTATATTGACAAATTTGAGCGATTTTTTCTCTGTAAGTGCCACCTTTATTGATTGTGCGTACCCAACGCTTCAGCTGACTAACGGATCTAACTTTCTTAAATCTTTTCTGTACAGTTTCAAGTTTCATGTGTGACTTTGTTTTAGGACTTTTCCAAAATTCTACAGCCCTTTTCTTATATTCAAAATCGACTTCATTATTTTCTTCTGTACATTCATTTGTTGGTGCTTCCGAAAAATCAGGACTATGATGTAGTACTTGATCCTCAACTATTTTAGCTTTTTGTCTTTGAAATCTTCTAGAAAATCCAATGATTCTTCAACTGTCATTTCAATGTCATTGAATTCATCTGCTGCATCTATTAAAATATATTTAATTTGCTCCGACAATTGAATTTCTCTATAATTTGTCTCACTTTGTGGTATTTGTAATGTTCTAAAGTAAGCTGATAATAAACTTATAACATTTAGAGGGTTAATTCTCATCTTCAGATCTAATCTAAATAAAAAGAAAACAATTTATTTGTTATATGATTGTAATTATCGAACAATTTAAATAAAGCATTTCTTAATTTACCAAGATTAATTCAAATATTTAAAAAAACCAAGGCGATTAAACTGTAATATGCTGATATTGGATACACTATTCTAATTTTCCAATTTGATTGCTGTGTCCCAGATAGTATCCACTAATAAAAAAATCTGAAATTTGAAAAATTAAATTTCTATAAAATGCGTATAAAAATGCCCTTTTTGGTGCCTATGAATTGAAGCGAAATTGATTTTAGGATGTTTCATGAAAACAATAACATAGTTTTTAAAGTTATGAAAAAAATATGTAGGGCCCACTTTGCCCCTTGTTATATAATATAAAAAAACTCGAATGTTTATTATTTCTGAAATTTCGGTAGAGGATTTTAAAACTTTTATTGAAAATGGCATAGGTTATTTCAATATTAACTGATTGTGAGGCCCAAAGACGGCCAAAACTGAAATGGGATATACAGGGTGACCCATTTTAACTTTCACAGTTAAATTGTACAAAAAATTGCAATCCAATCATAAAATGTTTTAAATGAATGTTAGGTAGAGTATCCCCCTATAGCACCCGATATTTTGGCAACATTTTCTATTTTTCAAATAGTTGTCTTCTATGTTTTCCGCGTATTTTGAGCCTAAAGCAAGCCTTAATATGAATAATCCGAACAAGTATGCAAATAAACTGGCAAATTAAAAAAATTTTTACATCTCATATGTATACTTGTAACGGATTATGCCCATTTAAGTAATAAAAAAAAATTAATAAATAAGAAGGTACTAAAATTTTCTTTCCTCGAAAACGTATTTTTTATTAAATAATTCAAAAGCAATACAAAATATTAAAACATTTTACTTGAAGAAAATTGATGCGCAATAAAATTCTCTATCCCACTGCACTATGCCAATTTAATTTTGATCAAGTTAAAAAAGCTTGTGTTAGAAAAATCTTAATGCATATAAAATAAGTTTGTTCATTATAAAAAATATTCATTAATGTTTTTTATCTCGATTACAATAAAAATAATTGTCAAAATAAATGATATAAAATTTGATAAAATACTTACTTTCTTTATAAAAAAAATGAAAAGTCGTAAATTATTTACACATGAATCCTTCAATCTTCATGTGAGCCGTTTTATAATATTAAAACAATTACATACTACAAAATATAATCGTGATCTTTAAAAAAGACGGTATGACTATTCGGCAAATACTTACTGACTGAACGAAATCGAATGCAACAAAATTTAATTTAAGTCGATTTATATAATAAGATAAAAGCTGTAAGCAAGTGCGTCGTTGTGATTCATTGTTTTCCAAATACGATGTCCGATACGTATAAGAATACATATCTATATATACACACATACCTATGCACACCTACACAGACTATACTTAACAATATATATAAAATGTGAATAATATTCTCTATTCGGGAATTTTAAAAGATATGCTTCAATTTTATATAATTTAATTATATATATATGGGTCATTCCTATAAATTTCGTCAAATAAGCGTCGGGGGCGGGGGCTCGACAAATCGGCCCGCTGAATTTTTGTGTGAAAGTACATTAGAAAAAACGGCTATTCCTAAATTTTCAGCCCAGTAGGTTCCTCCTAGCTCCCGTAACAAAAAATCGTATTTAATATATATTAAATAAAATTAATTAATTTAATAACATATATGAAATGACATATATTAAATACGCAACAGAGGAAATACGAAATTTAATGGATTAAAATATATACTTATAATTATTTTGTATTAGGGGTGGTTTACCCCCTTGGGGGTAATATTTATTAAAGAATCGGAAGACTTTATTGTTTTATTATAAATGTTAACACATTTTTTAGTCGCTAAAAACTTGTTTTATTATATAACATTTTTTTGTTAATTTCGTCCTCCATATTGGATCCGCCATTTTAAAAGTTCAAAATCTGATAACAGATTCGTAAAGAGCGACCTCGAAAACCCTTATATACGAACGTCCTACGAAATTTTATGAATTAAAGTACATACTTATAATTATTTTGTGTAAGGGGTGGTTTACCCCTCTTAGGGGTAATATTTTTTAAAAAGCCGAAAGGCGTCAACTTTATTTTATTATTATGGATGTTTTCAAATTGTATCCAATTTTTTTAGGCTTTTGAAACTTTTTTATTATTAAATTATGCCAAAAAATATATGTTTTCGACCCCTAAAAAATAGGGGATGCCACCCTTACTCTTCAAATCACCATGAATTACTTGCTCTTGTTGTAAGAAATAACCTCGAATTTGTTTCGTTAAAAAATATTTATTTTAAGGCGAGATATTCAGAAAAATCGCTTTTTGGGGGGTTAACTTTGGGGGTCGTTTTCATCTCTTAAATACGCTTATGAGCCGATAAGAAAAAATACGTGTCTCTTATTTTCACATGTACTACAACATATCGTAAAATCATTGAAATCGGTGAGGTCGGGTTCGGGTACCTTCCTTGTTAGTAATATATCATCTACGTGTATAGACTATCCTGCTGTTTTTTGATAAAATAAGAAAAATAATTTTTTTACATGATACAAAATTAATTTATCAAGTAAACATACGTTTATTTTGTGTTTTAATCTTTATAAATTAGAATGATTATTTTATACTAAATAATATAATGTTAATATAAAATTTAGATTATAATATAAATCTTAAATTCGAAAATATTTTAGATCTTTTCAATTTAGATCTTAAAGTTGTGACGACGTTCACTACGTGAACTCACAATCTTCTTGTCCCACTGGTATACTGGTGGTCGTCTACTGTATGCCACTCTTCGAAGAATAACAGCGTCACATGCTCGGGTGATGTTTAACGTCACCTGCTCCGCCTTGCTGTTTGCCGTTCCAGACAGTTTAATTTCTTCTAGTGCTAACAGGAACATCTCCTTATCGTAATCCTTCGTTTCCCAACTAACTCTAGTCGTTGTACTTGCGCTGGGTCCCTATTTTGATATTCCTACCTCCATTATTATGGCCTGGTGATCACTATGTGTGTAGTTAACTTACTGTCCATAAAGCAACTGAGCAAATAAGGCTGCTGCTAACAAACGTCAGGTCGACAATAAACCCTGCGTCTCCTCTTCTAAATGTATGGATACATCCTTGGTTAACTAGGACCAAATCTAGGAGAGCGATTGCTTCCAGGAGTATTCGATCTCGTGGTTAGTCCTTATGCTGCCCCACTCCACAGCTCACGCATTGAAGTCGCCTGCAATCACCGGCGGTGTGTTTGGAATGAAAAATGACTGTTCTTGAGTTAAACGTACAGTTGTAACACCCCGTCCAAGCTTCGCAAAAAATTAATAAATAATAAATACTAAATTATATGAAACAACATTTTAGATTATACAAGAGCATTTTATGCTCCCCCACTCCAAATACGAAGCTACGCGCCATAGCTGACAGCTGAGCTAAAAGCAGTACAACAGCAGCGCTACGAGCCAGCCAGCGGTAACAGTAGCAAGCAACAAGAAAGCGGGAAGAGCGCGCAACACGCGCCTATATCTATATAGACCGAGCGGCGAGCGCAGCGGCACAATTATAATGAGAGTAGGAGTAGAAAGCGAGCGGTGGCGCGGCGCGCGCATTATATTATAATTGTGTAAATGATTTTTGTATATAGGTGTGAATGAGTGTGTGCAAATATGAATGTGAGAGTTTTTTTGGCTGCTTGATCCCCACTCTCTCCGTGGCGTGTAAAAGGACCCGTACTAGCTTACTAGCCGAAGCGCAACTTAAGCGCCAGCGCAACTAAAGCGCCTAGTCCCTGCTCTTGAGCAACTTATGCCTTGAGCAGGTAAAAGAATATTTTCGAATATTTCACAAACTTATTTCTGTATCTCAAAATGCTTATAAATTCGTCGAGTCAAAACTGATAACGCAACTTACGCGTATCATTCGAAAACTTAAAATAATTTCAAATCATCAGAAGATCAGAAGAAATCAGAGAACAACTACTAAAAGAATTACACAATAAAACAGCTAAACAACATAATACAACAATTATGGACGAGGAAAATGAAATGGAGAATCTTGTAGCAGAAAGCACCCTATTGAAACAACTAGTAGCAGAACTGCAAGACAAAAATCAGCTTCAGAAAGAAATAATTGAAGTGCAAAAACAATAAAGCACAGAGTCACAGACAAATATAAAATCATATGCAGAGGTTATCCGGAAACTCCGGCAGTTTTTACCGGAGCGCTCAAGCAAATGGTTTAAGGTTAAATCTGCCTTAGCACTATCGCTGTTTTTACCTGGTAGTAAGCATAAGTATAAAAATTGAATATTTAATAAGTGATTCATTATTTTGGGATGAAAATTGGTTTACAAGTCCTCAGAGTACATTTTATCGTATTTGTAAATTTTCATGATCCCAAACCAGAAGGTTTGTTTAGCTATGACGAGCTTACGGCAACATCGGATTTTAAGGGCAATGCAGGTCTACGGCTTTCAGATGAGCTAAGGGACTTTACAGATATGTCACATTGTACTCTAAGGGCTTGTAAACCAATATTCATGACTGAACAATGCATTGATTTGTAATTATTTAAATTTTGTGCTTCAGCATAAGTATACAAATTTTGAGGTCAAGAGGTTAGGTTGTACATATTGCAATACCGATCTCAAAATCATAGACATGCGGAAAAAACAAACATCAGAAAAATACAAGACTGGTTAAGAATTAATGAGTGAAAAAACAAATACCACGACAATAGACTGCCACCAACTGAAAATATGGCTCTCTGAGATAGGCAACCAAGATCAAAGTGAGCGTAGATGTGTAATATCCTAAAAAATACAGGATTTAATACAGCAAAGAAAAGAAATGAATAATAATCGACAAGGAACTGCAGAAAACTCTGTATATTTAGATATTAGAACCTACATCTGCCCAAAAGGCAAATGTAATTCATACAATATACGCAAACATTGTCGTATCTCCACCTACAATTACAACAAAATTAATAATACATATCCAAATATTATTGATAGTTTAGACGATATAACAAACGATATTATAAATACCTGGATGCTCAAAACGAAAAACAATAAGGCTTATAGCTAATATATAATACATAAGAGAAAAAAATGCAACAACGGATAGATTTATGACAGCAAGACAAATGTTAGTGCATAACTAGTGAAATAGTGCGAAGTATGAAAAATGCCATTATACAAAGTTAGAATATGATATTTTAAATGTTAATTTTTTTCTTTACAATACCAAATTACAATACAAAAACATAGAAAAATTGTGCAATATAATCTTATTTAATGAGATCTTTAATGTCGTCGTAGCATTTTTTTTTTTAAGTGGCATTTCGAACTCGAAAGTTTATCGCCTCATCTACGCAAGCCTTCCACTTATCTCTATTTTGTGCCAACCCCATCCATTGCGCACCCTCCCTCCCGATTTCAGTTAAGTCCGTTTTTACGTTGTCCCCCCACCTGCGCCTAGGTCTACCTAGAGGTCGCGGTGTGCTTGGCTTTCCTTTCATTATACGCGCTACCGTGCGATCGTCTCCCATTCTTGCCACGTGCCCTGCCCATCTTAGTCTACGCGATTTAATTATTCTGTTTATATTCGGTGACGAGTATAAATTGTGTAGCTCGTCATTGTGCAGTTTCCTCCACTTCCCGGTTTCTTCATCTTTCTTTGGCCCGTATATTTTCCGCAGAACCTTATTTTCGAACACCCTAAAACGGTTTTCTTCCGCTTTAGTTAGCGCCCAGGTTTCGCACCCGTACAAAATTACCGGCATTATTATAATCCTATATATCCTTACTTTTACATTTCTAGACAGCAGTTTTGATTTTAGTAATCTATTCACGGCGTAGAAGCAGGCATTACCCGAATGAAGTCACTTGTTAATCTCGGCTTTAATTTCGTTTCGATCATTTATGGTTGTGCCTAAATATCTGAATTCGCTAACCTTTTCGAAAGTATAATTTCCGACTCTAAGATCACCCTCACCTTCGCAAATGCCCAGTTTGTCCATGATCATATATTTCGTTTTCGATTCGCTCACCTCTAGCCCCGTGTCCTCAGCCGCATTTATGAGAATTTCCGAATTTCTCGCTACCGCTGCACCGTTATCCCCCAGTATGTCCAAGTCATCCGCATATCCCAGAATTTGTGTTTTTCCGTTAAGGGTTGCACCTAGCCAGCTAGTTTGCATTTTTCTAACAACATATTCTAGCGTTAAGTTAAAGAGTACCGTAGAAAGACCGTCACCTTGTTTCAAACCGTCGCGTATCATGAATGATTCGGATACGTTACCGCCTACTCGGACCTTTCCAGTGCTTCCGTTCAGACATATTTGAATTAATTTCACTAGTTTTTTTGGTACTCCGAGGAGCACAAGGATTTGATACATTTTGCTTCGTTTGATAGAGTCGTACGCTTTTTTAAAGTCTATAAATAGTTGGTGTATTGTTTCGCAATGTTCCCATTTTTTCTCTAACAACTGTCTTATAGTAAACATTTGATCGCTCGTCGACCTGTTACGCTGGAATTCACACTGATACTCTCCTATTACATCTTCCGCGAAGGGCGTGAGTCTGGCCTGTATTACGTTTGATAGAACTTTGTAGCAGGTAGCTAAAAGTGAGATTCCCCGGTAGTTATTGCAATCTGTCTTATCTCCCTTTTTGAAAATCGGTATGATGATGGATTCTTTCCAGTTTTCCGGTATCGTTTCATTTTTCCAAATAGCACATACTAGTTCAAAAATTCTGAATGTAAGCGCGGTGCCCCCATATTTAAGTAGTTCAGCTGGTATAGAATCGTTTCCCGCGGCCTTATTGTTTTTTAGTTTTTTGATCGCGGCTTCTACATCTTTGTAGGTCGGTTCTTCCATATGGAGTTCAGCAGTGTGGATTTCATCTCCCGTTTCCTCGCAGTTTTCATGTACGTTTAGTAACTTATCAAAATATCCTTTCCACAGCTTTAACAGTTCATTTTCGCTTGTAACGAGATTCCCGCCCTCATCTTTCATTAATTGCGATCTACTCTGGAAACCCTTCCTAATAGCGTTGATTCCTTTGTACATCTCGCGCGGGTTATTTTCCTTACTGTTAGTTTCTATTTTTCTAATCTCGTTCTTTTGGTACTCGCTCTTTTTGTTTCTGTAAATCACACCCACTTGCTTTCTTATTTCGTGGTATTCTTCTACGGCCCATGACGTTTCCATTGTGAACGCTGTCTGCCTTTTTGCGCCTTTCAAACCAGAGGTCGCACTCTTCGTCAAACCATGGTTTGCTCTTTCGATAGCCCCCCATAGACTATTTGGATCGTCATCTACCTCCGTCGGTGCATCTGTGTCCTCGAGAACCTGAAACCGGTTACTTAGTTCTACTTGATACTGAATTCGCTCTACCCCGTTTCGTAGCTTTTCAATGTCGAAGGTTTCTACTTTGTTCGCCCGTTTACTATTTTGCCCGGCTACTAATTTGGCTCTTAATTTGGCCACTACTAGAAAATGATCCGAGTCGCAATCCGCCCCCCTATAGGTTCTTACGTCAAGTACATTTGTGTGGCGCCTCTTATCGATAAGGAAGTGATCGATTTGATTTTGCGTGGCTCCATCCGGCGATGTCCACGTTGCTTTGTGTATATCCTTGTGCTTAAAGAACGTAGTTTTTACTATAAGATCTTTTGCCGCCGCGAAATTTATGACTCTAATACCGTTATCGTTGCTGGTTTCGTGCAGACTTTCCTTGCCTATAGTGGGCCTAAACATTTCCTCTTTCCCTATTTTAGCGTTGAAATCCCCCACTACTATTTTGGTGTCGTAAGACGCGAATTGGTCGATTAATTGTTCTAAAGCTTCGTAATAAAGATCCTTTACCTCTTCCTCTTTGTCCTCCGTAGGACAATGTACGTTAATAACCACGTAATTGCACCACGCTCCTTCGATGATGATATACGAGAGTCTGTCGTTCACGAATTTGAAACTTTTAACAGCGTGTATAATTCTTTTGCTAACCAGAAATCCGGTACCTAAGGAGTGTCCGCTCGCGCCCCCGAATATAAAGGTAAAGTTATCTTTTGCTAAAATCCCGCTATCTTGCCACCGAGTTTCTTGTATTGCTACTAAATCTAATTCGCGCTCGCCAGCTTCTTTTAAGATTTCCTGGTACGCGCCTGCTCTGTATAAACTGCGCACATTCCACATTCCCACCTTTAAATCCCTATTGGTTTTGGTTTGGTTTTGTTTTTCTTGAGCCATGATAGTAAGTTAAACCCGCGCGTTTTGGATCCTGTTCCGATCGCAGGTGAGTCAACCGTTCTAGAGGTGATAACCCCCATACCTCTCTAGAACTAATTGTAAGTATGAGAGCTTTCCGATTTTGATGAGGACGGAGCCAACTCATCATCGGACACACTACGGAATCATTCTCGTATCCTAACGCCCCCCTGCAAGGCAGCGCGCCTTCGCTGGCTTCGTTACCGCGTAAGACCAGGTGGCGAATCATTCTACACATCCCCTTTCGGGGCAGTTGTTATCGCTCCCGCATCCTCCACGGCAGCAGGATTTTTGTAATGTGTGCTAAAAGAGATAGAATATAGACATAGTGTGGTAGAAAGCGAAGTGAAAATAGGAAATATTGTTGAGTGTTCGTTGTTGTTGTGGTGCTTGCGTAGTGTTTCTAGATGAATGCGTTCGCCAGTGTGGGCTCATCACACCCACGCCCGGGCCTATCGGCTGTCCGCGGCTGCTTATTCGATTTATTCGCAGTTAACTTCCTTCTCAGGGGCCGTTCCTCTATCCGCAACCTGAGGACGCGCTGTGTAGTGGTGATAGGCACCCACCCGTCCGCTCTGGACGACTACGCCCAAGACCCGCTTAGGGTACCGGCGTTGCAACAGATCGTCGTAGCATTACTCGTATAAAATACCAAATCATAGAATCACTTACTAATAATTAAGAAAATGTTAACAAAATTTTTATATATTAATATGAAAAGGATTATATGTCACTGATACATTTTTTTTATTAGTAAATAATATGAATTGTCGTCAGAGTTGGGACGAAGAGAGTATAAGGATTCTTGTAACCTGACCTACGTTTGTATGAATCAGAAGGGTGGTATGAACTGTGTCTGTAAGTCCGACATGGTTCCATGTTATCCTTAAGCATGAATGGAGATCGTATGTAATGTTGTAATAATATCAACTCTGTATCGAATACAATTGTTTTGTAACTCTGGAGTTAAATAAATAAATAAATAAATCATTTGTATACTTAGAAAATTCACGATTTTAAGCCAACAACGCATAAGTTAAGCGTATTGCCTTACAAATATATTGCGTAATCAAAAACGAACATATAAAATTCTCTGTTATAAAGTATATTGCAATTTACGCAATATTCTATTTGAAAAGACTAATAATTAAATATATTTATTCTGGTTATTAAAATTAAATAACAAACTTTTATTATTGAAATAACTTTCCACTACCAGGTATCCCGGACCTCTCTCATACTATAAGAATACATCAATATATAAAATCAAATCTTTATTTGTAATCTGCGGTCAAAATTCAGACGCAGATCTGAAAATGATCATTGCTTTTCTTAGATACTATAATCTTCTACGCACAGAGGACCAAGAATTGTCGTGACCGTTTCACAGTACGTTGATCTTGAGTTTGAAACGGAAATTCTTCTTGAAAAGTTGCAGAGGTAGATGGATTTTGGAATAAATCATTAACAATAAGTGGAAAAGATGCGTGAGATATTGAGGATTGAGTTTCCGTTGTAGTCGTAGACATCTCAACACTTGAAGTTGGTAAAGATTTTTAAATTAAAAATTCTTGAGTTGGCGTAGCTTGTATAGTCGGTGATTCTTTAAACGATACAGTCTGAGAAATCGAAGGAGCTTTATATGATGGTGTAATTACTTCAGTATTTACTTCTTGTTGTGCACTCATAGATCTTGGAGTTACGTTATTTTTGTAAAATCGAGTACGACGTCGTGTACTTGTAGTGGAAAGCGTTGTCAAATTAGCACCAATTTTATTTTCAAAAAATGTTACTCTTTCTGATTTCTTTCTTGTTTCTTCCCCTTCTTCTGATTTCTTTGTGAAAGTACGAATTTGATTGACGTGTCGTTTATACTTTTTTTCCATGTAACTGATTTCATAATGCAGATCTCCTAGACGAGTATTAATTTGTCCTGGAATCTATTTATCTAATTTTGGATTACTGGAAAGAAAATAAACATGTTCATGTGGTTTAAATTCTCGGTATGTATTTATAAAATCAGCTTGATGTTTCTCAGAAATCTTCTCGTTGATAGGTTCGGGTCGAACAAGATCTAATCGTGTGCGAATGTTTCGTTTTAAAAATAATAAAGTAGGTGGTTGTCTAGTAGTTAAATGAGGAGCTTTTCTATATTGTCTCAAGAACTTATTCAAGTTCTGTTGCCAAGAACCTTGTGTTGTATCCATTTTAAGTGAGGCTTTTTTTGTTGTACCTACGCATTTTTCTGCTTGACCGTTTGTCGAAAGGTGATATGGAGCAGTAAGTTTGTGATATTTCACTCCACTTATCTTGAGAAATGTTTCAAACTCATCTGAAACAAATTGACGGTCATTATCTGAAACAACAATACTAGGTACACCATAAGTAGCGAATAACTGATCGGGAATATCGATTGTAGCAATGCTACTGGTCCTGCGTAGTCTATATGGATACGTTACCATAGACCTTTAGGCTATTCCCAATGATGTGTGTTGAATTTAATAGGAGTATGAGCATGCTTGGTACATACAGAACAAGATTTAGCAATAAGTTCAACATCAGCATCAATTTCTGGCTAGTAAACAAATGATCGTGCCAAACCTTTCATTTTGACAATGCCCAAATGCGCCGAATGAATGTCGTTCAAAATTGCTTGACAAAGAGACGATGAAATCACAACTCGATGTTCAAAAATCAAGCAATTTGAAGATGTCTATAAGATCATAAGAAGACTCAGGCGCTTTATATCCATGACGAGATATATCATGATCAGCTTCGAGTAACTGAATAATTTTACCTAAGTTAGAATCTTTACGAGTTTCCTTCACAATCTGCACTGCATGTACAGGAAACTGATTAATCTGATATGTATTAAACATAAATGTATCAAAAGAATCAAGTTCTGTAATTTTTTCAATAGCGTCAATCGTTGAAGGAAGTGGAACACATGAACAATAATCTGCATTTGCATTAGCTTGTTGGGGTGAACTTGATATCGTAGTTGAAATGAGTTAAGTAATCAGAATCAAGTTGTGCGTAAATTTTGGCTCCTTTCTTGGACTGTGTTGAAACATTTCAATGTATCTATTTGTTGTGCAGGCTCTTCAGAACTTTGTATTTGAGAAGTAGAAAGCGAAGATGAGGCTCTGCAAATTTTTGCTATGTGCCCGCGTTTTCTGCACTTATGACACTCAGAAGTACGGAATGGACACTCACTGCGTTTGTGATGTTCTCCGTATCCATAACAAGCGTACTGACCTTGTTTTTCACCATGATGTTGCTTCCGATAAGCACTGCGTAATGTTTATGAAGCATTCCGTTTATGCTTGAAATGCGTTGTTGAATAAGATAGTTCATGTATCTTATTAGAAGTAGAGGTAACCTTATCCACTGTTTGACGAGTTGACTCCAATGTATGTACTATTTCGTCATCCGTTCAGCATCCTTGAATGTAGTAGGTTTCTTGGTGATTATTTCGTCGCGCATATCATGTCGGTGAGACCCTGTAGGAGCTGCTCAATCAGCATCCTGTCCAGAAATTTGTCGTATTCGCAGAACGTAGCTCCTTGCTTTAATCGTATTGAGAAATTAGTAATGGATTTATTCTGTACCTGTACAATTTGTCGGAACTTAACACTTTCGGCATATTTATTTTTCTTGACGTCGAAATGTGTAATTAAAACAGTGCGAATTTGTTGATACGTACGACTTTCTGGTGTATCAGGAGCAACGAGAATTTTCAGAGCATTATTAAATTCTGCACCCATATATACTCGAGCGAAATTACTGTATCCTTCTTCCGAAATTTTACTCAGTTATAATGCCCATTCAAATCTCTTGAAATAATCGTCGACTGTTGTTCCGTCGGACGAACGATATTCTTGATACTTGAACGAAGAAGCTTTGGGTTAAGCTTTACAAGAAGATTTAGGCTGGTTTATAACAGAAGTGGTAAAATTTCCGCACTATTACAAGTCGCCAAATTGCGTACAAAAAATTCGATACGCCCTAATATATATATTGGATATATGTGGAAGACCAGATTTATTCATAACCGTAACGTGCGTGCAATCCAAAATGAAAGGAAGCGAAATGAATTTTATTTATTTACTTATTTATTTATTTATTTATTATCATATTAACGGGCATAAATGCCCTTACAAAAATATACAAATTCAGGTTCATTTACACGTATAAAAGATAACGAACAATATTATAACAGAGTTTACTAACTAAATGATGACATGAATGATTTAAGGTTAGATTTAAATTCGGATAACTGCTCGATGACAGTGATACGTTGCGGGAGAGAATTCCATGCGCGCTTTAATCTAGGTAAGGTCAAAAAGAACCCAAAGTTTGAGTTTGCCTGGTGCTCATGTATAGGTCTGTGATTACGAAGATTATAAGGTAATTATAAGGTCTAACAGAGAAAAGGCCAGAGATCGACGGACAAATTATAAATTCACGCATAAGCATTTGAACGTAAGCAGATCGTCGTGGTAACAATTAAATTTTAAGAAAATTTCCAAAAAGAACTACTCCAAATTATATAGCGAATATCACTTTTAGACTATTTTACACAAAATTACAATCAATTATGAATGATATAACGGAAAAAAATGTTTGGTAAAGTAATAGCTTATGTTTATACAATTGAATTTAAAAAAAGAGGTTTACTACATGCACATATTTTGATAACATTATATCCTGACAACAAATTAATAACCTGAGAACAAATCGATAAATGTATATTGACGCTGGAATAATTTCAAATAATGAAAAACTTAAGAAATTAATTATTAAACACATGCTTCATGGACCTCACGATGGAACAAGTTCGTGTCTTATTAATCCCAAGCATGAATGCAATAAACGATTTCTAAAACCTTTTGCTAATGTAACAATAATAAAACAAGATGGTTTTCCTCAATATAATCGAACAGACACATATAAACAACAGACAGTTATGCTTCCTAACAGCGAGCGAATTACAAAAAAAAGAACGTATAATGAGATCAGTCTTCTGATTCTAAATGCTGCGAAGCTTGACAAGAGGCGTGATACTCTTCCGTGTAGATGCTCTTAGTAGCGGTAGCGCTGATATTCTCCACTCTGGAACTTGTGATGTAAAAAGTAATTAGGACAGTTCTTTGTCCTTGACACCCCTGTCAAATTGCACACTTGGCAGTACCTGACGAATCGCAGATCTGTGCGAGGACCATCCCTAGGATCACAAGGCTCCGTAGCATGTCTGTAGATCATGGCCGTTGGCCCCGGATCTCTCGGAGGCAGCTCGCTGGTGTGTTGGGCCCTCGGCTTGCAGGCCTGAGGAGCCTCGAGCTTGTGCAGCTGCGCGCGGATTTCTTCCAGCTCGTGCAATTTCCGCAGCTGCTCCAGCTTCTGTACCTTGGTCAGGAAGTCCTGCGGGACCATCGCCTTTATCCTGGCGTTAGGGTGGCGCGCGAAGAGGAGCACCTCCTCGTAGGTCGCTTTCTCCTGTTGCTGGGCCAGTTGGCGAGCTCGTCGACAGGCGCGGGCTTTGGCTTCGAGCGCTGTCCACTGCTCGAGTACCGATGCCAGGTTGTCAATGGTAGACGGGGGCGGCGTGTCCGGAGAAGAGCTTCGCGGAGCGACTTCCTCCTTCTCGGACTCTGCACGCTGGGAGTCAGCCTCGGGTACTTGCTGTACCTCGGGTGCGTCGCCCTGAGGAAGCTTTTCCTGGCCAGGTGACGGGGCTGGTAGAGCGGAGGCTAGCCTGTCTGGCAGGGGTCCAGCGGACTCTCTAGTGGTCTCTCCTAGCAACCGGAGGAGTTCCGGCGACGGACGCAGTTCTCCCAGAGTTGGCGGGATTTCGCTGGTCTGAGCGAGGATCATTTGAGCCACCAGCTTCTTGATCTGCTGCAGCAGCTCAGCTGGCACCTCTATGATGGTTGTCGGCTTCTTGACGGGTAGCATGATCCTGCGAGAGAGATTATAAAGTCGGTTATGGCTGGTCTCCTGGACGTAGATGTAAAGTGGCAAAATTAAGATAAGCGGAAGCAAAAAGTATAAATTATAAGAGCAGTAAAAGCAAGCAATTGGTGGCATAAATAAGGAAGGAATTTTTAGTTCTGCCTGTCTCGAGGGCGTAGGCGCCGAGGCGACGTTGCAGTCGGCAGAGGCGTTTTCTTTTTAGAACCTCGAGGTCTGCCCCTGCGCTTCGTTACTGCCGAAGTCGGAATTTGTGGCGCTGAGCCCGCAGTCGCTTCTGTCGACGGCGCAGGTTGAGAACTAGCTGCATGCTCGTCTTTCTTAGGCGACGTCGGCGGTTTAGACGGAGAGCTTAGCTCTTGAGTCTTCTTCTGGAAAAGCTTCTCAAAATGCTTCTCCAGATCTTCTTCTGTCAGAGACGATAACTTCACGTCCAACGAGGCAACCCTGGCCGGCCTGGCTTTATTAGCAGGCCTATAAGCTGTTTCCGGCAGCATGCTCTGTTCAGCTGGAGGCGGCGGCCTCCACTGGCCGTCTTCGTCGTCTTCTGCTTCTTGAACTTTGTCGAGGAGTTCTTGAGTATTGGTAAGTCTTCCCCGATAAATCTTCATCTTCTTTTTAAGCTTCGGGAGCATATTGTCGATGACTAGATTTACTTGGTCCTGCGGATCCCATGGCTAGTCAAATCGGCTTAAAACCGTGAGAAGGGAGACTATATAGTCTCTCACTGGCTCGTCTGCACCTTGTGTGCGTAGATGAGCTTCGACCACTAGACTCCGCTTATTCCTTTTCGTCCTGCTATAATTATTGAGAGCAGCTCAAAGTACGATACCAGAATAGTGCAGGTTTCTCGCACATGGGGACCATGGAGTCTAAAAGCTCCTCATCGGGAATATTATCTAAGCGTCTATTCTCCTCGACTTGCTCCAAAAATTCTTCGATACTTACTCCTTTGTCGCCTGAGAATTTTAACCTTCATTCTCGAACAGTTTTACCGAGATTCTTGGTTCTCGGACGAACGGTGTCCGAATTATACCAGGTGTCGCATGGCGCAACTCCCGTAGTCGGATAAGTCGCACGAGGGTTCAGCTGCGAGAGCAAATTCTTACTCGGCTGAGGCCAAACCCCCCCCCCCCCCCGTCCCAGCTCGAGCGTACGGGCTGACTAGAGACGGATGCGGCCGGCAAGCAGACGTTAGGATGCTGCGGAGCGCCTGTGGGAGAAAACCTAGGCAAGAATGCACGTGTTGCTGTAGGAGTATTCAAGCAATAAGCCTTAGCTGTGGAGTGAAATATCGGGGCGTGTGCGTTTAGAGGCTTTATTTCGTTTAAATTTTGCTTACTGTTTTGACCCGAGATATCGTAATAATTTAAGTTAAACGTATCTTGAAATTGGACGATTTTCGCGCTACGGTTTGCTCTATTGCGTAGCGCATCTTCAGCTACTTGTTGTTGCGCATTAGAGACTACATTCTTTAGCTGTTGTTGAAGATCCTGTATTATATTTTCTAAGTCAACAATTTTTGATGATAGAGTCTGGACTTTTTCTGCTTGCTCGGAGATGTAATTATTCATCTCCAATTGATTTTTCTGCAGTTCAGCCTCCGATATCCAAGCTCTTCGCAGTTCTGTAGCTACCGCCCCCTGGATGCATTGAACCTCACCGCTTGGCAAAACTGTGCGGACGAGAGACGGATCTATATTTTGACACGATATACCCTGCGGCGTTGTGCAGGTTAGCGTAACTTGTGCGCCAGCTGATCTGCTATAATGTGCGCCTGTAGGCACTGATGTAATTGTAGTAGTAACTGCTGTGGTAGCAACGTGCGCTGGTACAAAGCTATGGAGCGTCGGCCCTCGTGGCGTTTCCATGTTTATTAAGTCAACTTCCATACGTGTTTGTTGGCTTGAGTCGACAGTCATTGTGAGTGACCTGTCCCTAGCCTTTTGGCTATCATGTGGCGCGAGCTTGACGGTAGCTGCACGTTTTCTTGCAGGCTATTTTCAAGTTCTTCCTCTGCCTCAACTACTGTAAGGACGTCATTTCTCAATTCTTCTGGAAAATTTGGTGACTGTACGAAGTTTAAGCATAAATCATCTCTTCTAGCTATATCTTCTTCTGAATTGCTATCTATTTTAAAATCTTCGGCACTGTAGTTGCCATGGAGTCTTCTTAACAGTCTATTCGCTCGCTCAAATAGCGTACCGTTTGTATGTAATTCTAAGTGTTCTAATGCATCGTCCACTTCTATACTCGACAAATTCTGAATCCAGTCACGTATTCTAACGTTTACGTTTTCTCTAAATATCGTCAAATCAGCGATAGTCCAACTTGACGCCATTTTTCGAATTTATTTTAATGCTTCTTAACGTTCAAAAAAAAAAATTCCAAAATTCAAAATTCAAAAATTGTCAAGTCAATTTAAAAAAAGATTCCAATGCAATTAAAAAAAATTTTCACGCAATTCATAATTTTCTAAAAAGAAAATTGGATCGATTTGTCGAGGGTACACTTGAACGTGACGAGGGAACGCACGCACAAAATGCAACAAATAGAACGAGGGTCAGTTAATTTTAAACAGTTAAATAAATAAACAAAATTAATATAAACGATTAAACGTAATAGTGACAGAGTATGTATAAGCTCTGTAGCACACGCCGCTTGAACTAGCTGTACTGAGCAGGACAATAAAACTCTATTTAGCCTCTCGGCGGAATATTCCGTTACGTACAAATAGTCGAAAATTCGAGTCCGAAATATTATAAAATTCGACGGCTTAAATTGTCGCAATGATAAAATTTTAACTCGCTGAGAAGTGTGCTCTTTGTTTACGTTCGCCGCTGCCTGACTCTCGCGAGTATAAACACGTTCGGTCGCGCGCGCTGGCCTAACGTATTGCGGATGCTTCGAGTCCGAGACTCGTAAACACGCGCGCTCGCTCTCGAAAATTCCTCTCGCGTTCGCGAAAACTACGCAGTTACTGTAACGATTGAATAGTTCGACTATTCTACGATTTTATAATTTAATAATCCCGAAACGTTGGGGCGCCATATATATACGGGGTAGTCAACTCGTTATAAAATATATCTATAAGTATATTTACAAAGGTAGTGACAGAGCATTTGTCAAAATTCGAAAATGTCAATATAATGATCGTAATCAAGAAAAACTTGACGAAATTACAATTTATGTTGATGGTAGATATCTTAGTCCAATGGAAGCAGTTTGGAGATTTAAAAAATTTCTGATTTGAACTAGAAGTCATAGAGTTGAAAATATGCCTGTACATGAAAACCACAAAAATTATAAGATATATAAAATGAGTTAAATTAAAAGTGCAATAAACAGTTAGCAAACACCAACAACAACAGCTTGATTTGAATTAAATAAAATTGATGATTTTGCAAAATCTTTAAAGTACGTAAATATTCCAGAACATTATATATTTAATAAGGCAAAAAAATATGGCAGAAGAGAAAAACGTAAAGAAAAATATTACAATTGGTACATTAAATGTAGTTTTACCTAAAGATCACGAAAGGCATAAATTACAGTACATATAAAGACACTGCTATCGCGATAGGTTTATTAAAACATGATTCTCAAATTATGGATATTTTCGAAGAAGCAAGTACTGTCATGTTACCAATTTAGTTAACACAGTTTTCTGCATGGTTTTTACTTTCAGAAAATATTGAACGTGATGATATATGGAATTAATACACAAATAGTTTTACAGAAGATTTTACTAAATAAATGAACTAACAGTACATCTTGAATAAGTTAATCATACAAAATTCGTGTTATTTTTGTATAGGGGGGTATGGGGGGGGGGGGGGAGTATAGCAAAAATAACTATATAATAGAGAAAGATAATGTAATTTAAGTTCATGTATACAAGAACCAAGCGCTTTTACAAATACGTTACTATACATCTATAACCACTATATCATTAACATCTGGTAAGAAACTGTAACATCTGCCGAGTTCTGAGTTGTCTCCAATAAAACAAAACAATAACATTTTAATCAGTCTCCATAATTATTATTAATAATTAAGAACATCCTTAAAACAACCTAAAACTATTGAGAAGAGAATAGAAGGAGAAAGTAAACTTGCTATCTACACCTTAAGCCACCACAAGGTAAGAGCAAACAACATAGTCGCGGACATTTCGTTGTCTGCGATTCTATAGCGAGACAATAAACCGCCCGACTCTTATCCGCGAGTCCCAATTCGTGACTGCAGACACATCAGGAGCGTCCGCCTAAAAACGGCTGCGGACAGAAAATCGTTTGCGTGGAGAACGAAGGCGGATGAGTAGACGACCGCGAGGTCGCGTAGTAGCGGCCACACTGAGATCTCGTGGTCTGCGCAATACTCTAGTAACTAAAGGCTCTCGAGCCAACGGCTATTTCCCGAATAAATAAATAATTATTTGTAGAACTTGCGCAGCCCGTCCTTATACCAAGTACGGTCCTTACAATTAAATGCAATTGAAATTACAATACATTACAAATACATTTTTTAAAATGAAAATTATTGACATGTTTATCCATATTAACATGATGGAGAAGAAGTTTCATTAATGTACAGTATAGACATACAAATTGCATAAAAAAGCAAAAGAGAGAGTATTATGTATGGTCTTATTCTCAATTGTGTAAAATAACAAATTTTAAAACTAATATCCATAAATTATATTGCAATCGAATTTTGTTTATAGCACAGTGTGGCTTAAATCCGCGTTTAAGTCACGCCTATCCGTGACCTAAGTAGTCCATTATTGGACCGTGCATATCGCACTCGCTGCGCTCGGGCGCTAATACACGCCGGGCAATAATCGGCTACTTAGGTCACACGTATTGTAATATACTATTAAATCCCCACATTTATGCCAGAATTATAATTATATTTTAGGCAGATCCATTGTTTCAAAAGGGTTCTTCGATGCCCAGAATCAAATAAAACCTGTCTTAGCTGTGAAATTAAAATTCTGACTTTTTTATATTTTAACATTATACTTGCATGTATTTAATAGTTTACCATGTATTTTGCAATTATTAGGAATATAAAGTAAAACATTTTATCAAATTATTCATTCAACGAATAAATTGACTAAATTTTTCATATTTTTTAGATTGTAGCTGTCATATTGTGCGATACTGGTATAGCTTTATTGGCATACATGGATGGTATAACTGGTAGTCCGACTCTAGGTGGTGTTGTACTAGCTGCTTCAGCAGCTGCCGGATCTGCCGTGTACAAGGTATCTACGAATAATATTCCGTATCACACAGCAGATATCTAAGGCGTGTCCCACGTTGTTGTCACAATTTTAGCTACATGACAACTGCCAATGAACAAATTACTTTTTATGGTTGTTATATTTTTGAAAATCACGAAAATTGATTTGAAATTGTATTAGCAACTTAAACGTTTCAGTGTTCACCCTACTAAAAAAAATCACGTGATTCAACAGGTAATAATTACGCGATAATCTTGTGATTTACCATGTGATAATTACATAATTAGCAAATGAGATTTTTGACCAATTTTTCACGTGACAATCATGTGCTAATTGTGTGATTTATTTTTTAATTTTCAATAAAAACACTGGCACACAAAAAAAAAGTTATCTGTACCAGAAAATAGATCCATTGACTCTTATGTATTTTGATGCGCTGAAACCGAATCCAAGGGCAGAATAGCCCGTAGACCCTCCACTTTTTTTAAATCGCAAAAAACCGCCCTCAAATACGGGATTACGCGCTTTTTTGAGAGTGAGCATTCGTTATACGACTTAACAGTATTTGAAAATTACTGTAAATGTTATACTACATGTATTTTGATGCGCTGAAACCGAATCGTCAGAAACATCCCAGCACCCTCCATTTTATTTTTTAATCGCAAAAAACCACCCTTGAATACGGAAATTCGCGCTTTTTTGGGAGTGTGCGTTTAATACACGACTTAACAGTATTCGAAAATTACTGTAAATGTTGTACTACATGTATTTTGA
Source organism: Nasonia oneida (assembly GCA_037356405.1). NCBI lineage: Eukaryota > Metazoa > Arthropoda > Insecta > Hymenoptera > Pteromalidae > Nasonia > Nasonia oneida. The sequence continues at coordinate 136,013 of JAZHPH010000124.1, read as the reverse complement.
TGTGCTGAAACCAAATCCAAGGTCAGAATAGTCCATAGACCCTCCATTTCTTTAAATCGCAAAAAACCACCCTCGAATACGGAAATACGCGCTTTTTTGAGAGTGAGCATATGGTATACGACTTAACAGTATTTGAAAATTACTGTAAATGTTATGCTACAGGTATTTTGATGTGCTGAAACCGAATCCAAGGTCAGAATCACGCCAACACCCTTTATTTCTTTTTAAATCTCAAAAAACCGCCCCAAATATGGAAATTTGCTGTTTATTTTTTGTTTGTTTATTTACTCTTTTTTCCTTTTATACCTTACTCTTTTATCTTCAAAGGTTCTATGCAGAGGATTTCGCTTCCTCTTTTGTCCTCTAGATTTAGTTTCTCTTTTCAGCATCCAACAAAAATCTGCCTTCATATTTACGTCCCATCTCCCCTGGTATCGACGCTCCATTTCCTTAATATCTTGGTGAAACCGTTCT
>JAZHPH010000124.1:92598-109648 GCA_037356405.1 Nasonia oneida | reverse complement strand
TACTTAACGGCTTCGCTGCTTTGGTATATATATATACGGATACATTTATAGAAAAGAGGCTTTTTTGTTCGCATGAGTCTTTTTTCGCTAAAGCAATCATTACAAAACTATGCTGACGTCTGCATAATTTCGCAAAAGTCAGCATAATTACTCTTTCGTTTCCAATTTCGTCAGCATAAGTCTTCATCTCCTTTTTTATGAGTACACATATGAATATATAACGCCTGTGCAAATGCAGCCATGCGCTCACACAGACAATTTCATCATTCTCAAAATTTGAGATCTCAAAATTTTCCATCTCAGTTTCTTAACTGCTTGCATCAGAACCGAGGCATTAAAAACTCCGGAGCCGATCTACGCAACGCCTTTTTACTTAGCGACATATCCCTTGCGGTAGCAACTGATTTTAAGGTGAAGCGGCGTCGTATGCTAGTGTTAGTGTTTAGAGCATGCCAAATCCGTCTAACACCTTGAGAGAGTGCTAAATCTGTTCCTTGGCATAGCATACACCGGAGAGCCCTTTGAATTTAGATTCATACCATAGAGATAAGTACAGTCTAAGGACTGCCGTGTGGAATCTCCGACTATAGCAAGAGCAACTAATCAATACCATAGTAACTTTATACTGCCACGAGAAATCGTGTAGCCTGAGTCCAAACACTATTGGTCACACCTCTAAGAAGGCTAAAAGTGATAATTGTAAGTTGCTAAGATTACTTTATTCAACACCTAAAATCAGTAAAACTCTGTATTCTGTACGTAAGTAAATTTATTATTAGCTACGCTAACCCCAGTCACATATATCTCTTGAGCTAAAGGCACGTTTCTCTTAATTTAAATAATTTGTAGAACTCGCGCAGCCTGTCCTTATACCAAGGACGGTCTTCACATTTGCATATAATTAGCACCCTGTGTCCATTAGCATTATTCCCCAATAATTCTTGGAGTCTTTCCTGTTCCCTTTCCTGTATAGTGGAGTTATTAGTTTTGATTTCCATTCCACTGGAACGGCTTCCTCGTTCCATATTCTATCTAAAATCTTAGTAATATCTCCTATTACTTACTCTCCTACTACTTGCTCCTCCACATATGTGTATACTTCGTTCTGTAGCCCGTCTGCTCCTAGAGCTTTTCCTTTCTTCAATTTTTCATTGCTTTCTTCATCTCGTCTTCAGTTACGTGTTCTTCTTCTCATATAATCTCTTTGTTCTTCCCTATCTCTGCTTCTATTGCTTCCTCTACTTTCTCTCTCTCTACTTCTTCCTTCTACTCCTTACCACTTCCTAAAATTTTTTCCCCGTTCTGTCTTCTCCCTCTTTTTTATTTATTTATTTTTTTTTTCATTTCAGCTTCCTTCTTTCTTTCCACCAATATTCTTTACTTGTTTTCACTTTAATACATTCTTTTCTCCCTCCGCCTTCTTTTACCGCTTTTACTAGCTTTCTGATCTCTGCTTTTTTGCTTCTGCATTCTTTGTCCCACCACGTGTTTTTCTTCTCCTTCTTTTTACTTCTCTTTTTTTCCTAATTGCTTTCTCCACTTTTTGCTTCAGCATTATCTATTCTGATGTCTCTTCTCTTTTGTCTAGTTTTTTCCGGCATTGTTCTATCGCTTTTTCTTCTCCACTGCGTTATAATCCGATTCTATCCTGTAATTTATATTCATTTTACTCACCCCTTTTCTTTCCTCCTCATTGGCTATGGTGTGTTTTAGTCAATGAGCCAAGTTTAAATGTTTAAGAGCTTTTCTCAGTCTTCTTAGGCAAGAGAACTGCCTGGATGTTAGGCAAGACACCACACTGGGCGATTGTAACTCTGGAGAGAAGTTTGTTCAGCTCTTCGTCGTTGCGGATGGCCAACTGAAGGTGACGAGGAATGATTCTCGTCTTCTTGTTGTCGCGAGCGGCGTTGCCAGCCAACTCGAGGACCTCAGCGGCCAAGGAGCACCGGCGCCCACTCGCTCGGCGTAGTTGCCCTTCCTCAGCAGACGATGGATACGTCCGACGGGGAACTGGAGTCCAGCCCTGTTGGAGCGGGTCTTTGACTTGCCCTTAATTTTGCCACCACCTTTGCCGTGTCCAGGCATGATGAGTTATAGGGAGTTATAAGGTACAACTTGCTAAGAAGACGAAGCTAGTGTATCTGTTCAAAACTAAACAGCTTGTTCCTTCTATATACGTGCATTCTTTTTCTTCGTCTCCTTCTGTGTTCCCGTATATCATGGTAGGGCTGAGCTTCCTTATTCTGCCCAACAGCTCTTCACCTTCTCAATTTTTCTTCTCGTCTTTCGATATTCTTGCCTCTGTGATTCCCTCTTCATCTAATCCTCCTTCTGAGCCTGTTCTCGCGTTCATATCCCCACACCATATCACCTTGCCTCTCCTCTTGCCTTCTCTACAAACTCTTCCAGTTCATATAGTTGTTCTGTTTTTCCTCTTTTAAATATGTTGTTCCTATCCACCATGTTTCTCCCTTTTTCCTCACCCGTACTCCTATAAATTCATTCGTCTTTTCCTTCATCCATTTTACTTTTTCTGTTTTATCTTCTAATTTCATCGCCATCGTCAAACCCTCTTGGGCGGGCCCTTTTTTGCATTTCTTGCTCTAATTTCGAATCCTCCTAGTTGCTTTACCCAGTGTTTCTCTTGTTTATTTTCTGAACATGTCTCTTGTATACCGATAATGTAAAACCCACTTCAATAACTTCCTTTATTTCCGCTACCTTCCAACTAATTATCCTTATGTTATTCCTTCTTCCTTTTATTTCCTTTTCCAGCCCTCTTTTTTTCGAAGAAGCTCCTGCTCCCTTTCTCTCTAAATGTGTTCCACCCGCTCTACCCATAACTTGATGTAACCTATCTTTACTTCTTTACCTTCTTTTCTTTCTTTTATCGCAATCTCTATCAGCTTCTCCTTGTTTCTTCTTTCCTTCCATGTTAGATCGTAATCGATAAAGATATCTGATGTCCTTGCAACTTTGCTTTTTCTCCCATAATCGACCCTTGTCCTCACAGTTCCTTATATTCTGCGCCTATCCTTCGTATTCTTCCTTTCACTATCCATGTCCTCCTCAAAGCTATCTCCACTCCTAGTTTGTTTTTACCCATTCCTCGACCGTTTTCTTGTCCCAATACTCATTCCGCCATTTCCTTATCATTATATTACTCTTTTTGTATCTCTTTCCCCTTCCTAGATTCTCCATTTCATCTCATCCGTTTGCTTTTTACCTTTCCCTGCATTGGCTTCCGTTCCATCCTCTTCTGTCTCCCTTATCTGGGACTCTCTTAACTTTTGCTTTTCTTCCCTTTTTTCTAGTTTTTTTCTCTTATTTTTCCATCTTGTCCTTCTCTAACTTGCCTTCTAATTCGCACTTATCCACCTCTCTGCTTTCTTCCTCCCTCTTCCACGCCTCCCTCCATTCTTTTCTGTATCTTTTCCTTTCTTCTTGTTCTTCCTTTATCTTTTCGTCCATCTTTTTCAGCCCTTCCTTTACCTTTTTGTTCAACTTATCTTCTTAAACAATCTCTGCTCACATTTTTCTATCATCTTCGTTCTCTCTTCTGAATCGTTGTCCATTTTAGCATTCATCTCCTTTAGCTTCAATAGTATCTGGTTCATTGTCCTTTCTACCCCTTCTACCGGTGTTTTTTACTTTGCCCGTGGTGACCTTTTCACTGACCTTCCTCTAGCGAATACGTATCTTTCTTTTATGATTACCCCTGTCCCATCCGATCTTTTCTTCTTAGTATTTTCTATTGTCTCCTCAGGGCTTTCATCCTTTCTTTTAATTCATATCTAATCCTGCGGCTTTAAACTGTCTTCCATTTTCCTCTTCCACCTTTCCTCTTTCCACCTCTCGGCTTTTTTAAGATTTTTTAAATTCCCGCCTGTTCTAGAGATTTCACTACGCTCGGTTGCGGCGTTCTTAAACACTGGTCCTTCGTTCCGTTTTCGTTTCCCGTTATGTGTATTATTTCTTGGATCTCTGTGTTCCTGAAACTCATATTTTCCGTCATTTTATCTATGTCCTTCTTTTTCGCTTCCTAACCTCTTCCGTCTACCGCCTTCTTTCGCGTCCCTCACCGTTAACCTAAATCTAACCTTCTTATTTTTTCCCCTCGTTTTCTGCTCCCGAATCACTCTAAATTCTCACTCCTACTTTCACACTCCCTTTTACTTTCGTATCCAATATATTTTCCAGGCTTCTCCCAACTAAATTTATAGGTCCAATAAATAAAATATTGTTTTAATATATCTATATATCTACTTGCTAATGTATGAGGTGGTTTTTACATGTGTTCCTATCCAACATAACCATCAAAACAACAGGCATTAGATAGGTCGCTCGCGCAATTTTCGAGAAAACGATTTTTACATTTTAGATCTTTAGTTGAAAACCAGTCGACGAAATTATTAAAAATTTTAGCAGCATATAGCTATTTTGTAGTGAATCACCAATTAAAATTTTGAAGCATTTAACTACATTGTTTTAGAGGTATAAGGAATCAAAAAATTTTCAAAAAAATGAAACTTTGATATTTTACGAACCATAGGAGTTTGAAAGCTGTGCAATGAACTTAGCCAAAACACATAAAATATCTACTTTTTTCCGAAATCTCAAGTGCAATAAGGCCTTTTTGCGTCCATAATCGAGGCACAAAAAAAACTCATTTTTTTTTCAGTTTTGATTTATTACTGAAAAAATAAGTAGGCAAATCACTTAAAATTTGAATGGAATATAGTTTGACACGTGGCCAATCGACATAATTTTGTTGCGAGATTATGACGTTTAGTTTCAGAGATATGAATTTTCGAGGACCAAACGAGGAAAAGTAGGTAATTTTATTCTCTTTCAAATGCATCATAGCTAAATCGTTTGTAACAATGGGATTATTGAAAAGAACGCAAAATATTTTTTTCAAAAATCAAAAAATGTTTATAAAAAAAAATATAGTTGAGAAAATAAAAAATAACTGTTTTTCCCGAATTTAGAATCCATAAATATGTATTCATGTCAAATTTTATTGATATTGACGGAGTTGTTTTAGAAATATTACTGTATACATGCACACACATCCACACACACACTCAAACACGCATCCATACGGACATTTTCTAACACTTGATTTAAACTTCTAACACACCAAAAAGTATTTTCTAGAAGTTTTGAAGAAACTCAAAATTTTACTATTACAAAGCTTTCTCTAGGAGGAAGCAAAATTTCCTGAACTGAATTTGAACCCTGACTCTCTGCAATATCGGCTTTCCAAGCTGCCTTCCCTCACCTTGTTTAAATGAAGCTGTAGCGCGGGGAACCAATCAGCGCGCTTTAATGAAGCGAGCTACTGCGCATGCGCGGGATCCTGGGACGAGATAGCCTTACTGTAGTGGTCATTCATAAATCAATCATATTTCGTATCAATGAAGTGTTAAATAGGTCATGTAGAAGTAAAGCATGCCTAACCAAAACTTGCCAGTTTTGCCAAATTTTCATTGCAAAAAATATGCAAAGGGAACTGGCTATCGCATTACGGTATACATACACTTACACTTGCACTTACACTCACTCGCAGTCACGCGCGCGCGCACACACACACACACACACACATACACGGATTTCTAACCGGTTCTTCGTGAAGTCGAAGAATTTATTTTCACAAAGCTATCTCTAGGAGGAAAGAAAAATATAATAAATTTCGAAAATACTTTTTTACTACCGCGATAATATATAAGTTCTACACTCGTACTTGTTTGTTGCAGGTCCTTTTTAGAAAAGTCGTTGGCGATACAACATTTGGGCAAATCTCTCTTTTCTTTACAGTAATCGGTATTTGCAATGCGATTTTTTTGTGGCCAGTGTGCCTAGTCCTCTACTTTTCAGGAGTAGAATATATTATTTGGGAACAATTTCCTTGGATAGTTTTAATGACAGCAAGTATCTTACATTTAGGTATGATATACTTTTATAAACACTGTAAGAAACTTTTTTAAATATTAGCCTTTTTTTCATAGTATTCTAATAACTTTTACAGCTGCTAATATGCTGGGAAATTTTAGCGTAGCTGTGACGTACAATCTTTTTATAACACTGGGATTAATAACAGCTGTTCCAGTCTCAGCAGGTATGTAATAAAATAATATTTTTTTAGGTTAAATATAAACGACTTATCATAATAAATAAACATTGAATAGAAGATACTAAATATCTGACGTATACAAATTTATTTTACAGTAAGTGAATAGGGGAAAAATAAAATTTACATTTTACAATTGATGATATTTTCTTATCACATTGTTTTGATGTATTTTAACTTTTATATGGCTTTCTTAATGTCTCTAAAGAAACCGCTGCGCACTGCTAAATCAAGTAGCAGTATGCTTTCTGAAAGATTAGAAAATGTAGGTAAACAGTAACTAAAAAAAAACTGCTGCAAAGTCCTTGGCACTTAGCTTTCTCCTATTTCGCTTTTTGTTATTGTTTAAAATGTAATAGTGTTCCAACGCCACACGAGTTGCACATTCTATTTTTGTATAAGTGCGAGCTATAATGCAGTTTGACGCACGCATTTTCATTTATTTAAAATTAATAGTAAAATTTAATATAACTTAATATCATGGAGCAACTGAGCTTTAGCGTGACAGCCGTGAAGATCTTCGTCACGGCTATCCCTTGTTGGTGCTGGTGTCAGTAATGGACATTAGCCGTCGGTCCATTATAATGCTGACCCCGTTTAATGCAGCCGAATTACCTTCGTGAAAAACTGCGCAGCAGGAGAAACGTGCCACACTTTCTTTACGTGCAGAGTCGTCTGGCCTGGCGCGCGCGCTGTAGTCGCGCCGCGATGTTGCTGGTCTTACTCTGCCGGATTCGTACGGAAGGTCGTGAGAAGGAGGAAGGGGTATTAGAGCACACGATCGGTTTCTCCTGGTAAAAATACGATGTATTCTTGATACTTAAAGTTATAAAATGCCACGTAGCGCGAGAGGACGTCCACGCACTCACGGCTCGATCTGGAGACGAGCCGACGAGTCGGTAGCAGCGAGTTTCAGCCTCAGCATCTACAGTCGACAAAATGGTTATTCTAACTCACGGTGAATTTACTTGGACCTACAGTCGCTAGCGTACGCACCCAAAATCTTTGGCCTTCGAGCTGCTCACGGTTAATGACGGGCGGGGATGTCTGTCGAATAGGAGTGCGGGGTCGAATCGCTTAGCGGATGACCTCTGCCGTTGCCTCGCTCACGTCGTATTGATAAAGTTTTCGGGAATCGTTGCCGGTATCTCTCATTGCGTGTTGATCGCGCTCGCGCATCTGCCTATCTGCCCGCGCGCGCCTCTCCATCTTCATAATGCGTGATAATTCAAATCGTCCTTATTAATTACACGGGACTTTTTTAAAACAAGTGTTAATTGAAATTGTAATTTATAACCATGTACGTGAAGGTGTGAGTTCTGCTCGAAAATTATGATCGAGTGACCCGGTATTCTTGTAGACGATGTCCAGGAGTTCATTGGAGGAAAAAAAATAAAAACTCCGTATGGAGCAGTCGATTGGTTGTATTTAAAAAGTTTAAAGTCGATTAAATTTCAATCCAATTCAATCGATTTCAATTCGTGATTTTCATGAAGCGAATTCTTTAAGTTGATAATTTTATGTAAATAATTAAAATTAAAAACATTATAATAAGAATTAATCTTTTAATTAATAAAATCGATTAAACTATTTTAATAGTTAATCTTCAATAAGCGCATTGGGGTCGATTTATGGTTGTAAATATTTATAGTAATTCAAATCGCTTCAAATGTATTCACGAAACTACCATTAAAAATATTACAATAAAAATTACACTCTTGATTATTAAAATCAATTAAAGTATTTTAATAGTTAATTGCAAATAAACGCATTGGGGTCGATGTGCTACTACAACAATCAATTTTTATTGAAATTCATTTAAATTTAATGTTAAAACTGCAGATAAATAACATTTCACGAAATAATTACATAAATGTCAATAAAAATGTATTCAATTCAGTGCCTAAGTGGCGCATAAACCAGCATTTCGATTAAAAGCGATTTAATTTAATAACATTTTAATCTGTGAAATTGGAGCAGTCGATTAGTTGTATTAAAAATGATTAAAGTCGATTAAATTTCAATCCAATTCAATCGATTTCAATCCGTAATTTTCAGCAGGGCTGAGAGTACCATTTCGAAGTTACACGGGTTTGGTGAGGTGATGTCGATCAGATAGGCGAAGAGAAATTTCAAAACTAAGAAATCGCTATAAAAAAATACGGTCACAAAATGAAAAAAAAGACTGTTTTACCATTATGTTGTAAAACAAAGAGAATGTAACTTGTTGGATTAAAATCCACTAAGTAGAAGCGTGATACAGGCATATACAAACGAACACATACACATACGTCCATACGAACATTTTCTAAAAACACTGTATTTCGACATAACATGCTTCAAAACACATTTTCTACATATTTTTGCACTCTAGAAATTACTATTACAAGGTTTCCTTAGGAAAGCAAATGTTTAGCATTGATGCATTAAAATTTATAGAGTATATAAAAGCCTGGATTTAGGCGAACACCTACATACTACTACATAATTTCATAAAGTTTAATTTTGTTATAGCTCTAGACGTAATTCTTTACGGAGCAAATTTTGTTGGAATGAAGCTAGCAGGTATGATATTAATCGCTACTGGCTTTTTCCTAGTGATGTTTCCCAATAACTGGCCTGATTATTTTACTCGTCTACTAAGGTATGTGCGCAACTATTAAATTTATTATTCGTAAGTAGTATTTATATGTACATTGTACAGTTCATAATAAATTTATGGGGCCACAACCATTAAATTAAAAAGACGAGATATTGTATTTTTTTCTGCAAATCTAAGCTAAATTGCTGAAATGATTAATCAAACACTGATATTAACTCTAAAACACTGTAAAAATGCTTCAAACAGTGTTTATATGTAGCACATGTCAGGTATAACATCTTTTCAAAGGCCAAAATCCATAATTTTCATCATTTTACTTATACTATAGCGTTACTTTAGTTTACGGCTTCAAACAACACTTTCTTTTATAAGCTATCTACAACTTAAGTATAATGTTTATCTGGTACTAAAGGCGTAAAGTAGGCTTATTTAGACCGAGTGTAGAGTTTGCAATACGATTTGAAGGCAAGGTAGCAAGCCGAAAGTGAGTGTGTACTACAAACAACAAGAGGTCAAATAGCCCACTTAGCCCTTGGTGCACACCATAGTTTTTGTGACATATGTATAGGTTTTCGGGTATTTTATGTCCATAAAGCAAAATATTTCAAAATTGTCAAAATATAGCACCAAAACTCAAAGTTTGCAGTTTACAACAAAATTTTGCCAGTAGGCATCTGCCAGCTAGCAGTTGAGTATAATAGTACATTACGATATATGAGACGTAAGTAGCACAGTGTGAAAATTTTTTTTTTTTTATTAAAACCTAATATCTCACGATTGAGTGAACGGAATTAGATGAAATTTGGTTAAAGTATAGTTTGAGTTATGTGGAATAAGAGAAAAATATTTGGAAGGCCCACAATAGTTTTCGGGGGCCCCAAAAGTGTGTCACTGTGAGTCACAAATTTTTGTCTACTGAATCTATCGAAAAAATTTGTCTTAGCTTTTTCAGTTTTCAAGAGAATCTACTTAAATATGATGAATCGTGTATTTTTGGTAAAAAAAATATTTTTACAATGTGCGCCGTGCAGAAGTGTTTGAGTAGGTCCCACTTTTAAGGAAATAAACTTTTTGGGTTGCCTCAACCCATCTACCCCACACACAGCAAGTTAAATAATAAAATGCGTTGGCACATGGTAGGAAGGCAAGCGAGTGCGAGCCACAAATCTAAAAACCAAAATGCCTAAACCAACTAGTTCCACGCGTAGCAAATTTAATAATAAAATATCTTGGCACATCGGAGAGTGGCGTGCGACTGTAAGCAAGAAAACTGAAACCAAAATGCCTCACTTGCCCCAAATGTAGCTAGCTCAATAACAATAGTATATTGTGTACCAACAGCGTAAAGTGGACTATTAAAGTGAATACTTCTATAAGATCGCCGGGTACACATTTTACTGGAAAGTGAATCGGCGAGCGGCGACCGTCACGGCGGCGCGACAGACCGATCGTCACGAAAGCAGCGGCAGCTCTCTCCCTTCACCACCCGTTCTTCGTCGCGCATATTAGCGTGCTCTCACAGCATAGCTATCCCCTTTCATATCAGCTGCACTTATTTACACACGCTGTAAGTGGCTATCAGGTTTTCTCGGTTCTTCCCGCTGCATTTCGGATCCCTCGACGTGTTAATATAGCGATGCCTTTTCATGGCGCTTCAATTTTTTCGCGTCAACTAGACGACGTGACTTTTTTAATATACGCGAAACGTTTGCAGGTAAACATTATTGACTTGCGGTAAACATTTTTACTTAATGACACGCCTGGCATAAACCTCGATTTACCGCACGCTCGTGCAAAAGTGCACTCGCTAAATCTAGGTTAACTTACATTGTCATAAAATATCGTACTATACTATGATTCTTATTATATTTTCTTTATTCATATTATATTTTGCCTATCCTAAATTTACTAGTTAGTTAATAATTACTTCACTTAAGATTTTTTACATCTCTGTCAAAGTTGCGATTAAGTTGGAAAAATAAGAAAATGGCGGCGATTTACGCATCAATATCACCAAATCAAAAAATTATTAAAATTTATCAAAAAAGTCAGAATTAAATTTATCCTTGTAGATTACTACTTTGCACTCAACAAAGACACATTTGTGTTCACGTCAAAGACTAATTCATTTCAGTTTTAAACTACAGGAATAGAGTAATCACTACGAGCAGTTTACTTAAATTTTTTTAGTGCACCGTATATTTTTCCTCTTCAGCGTATATTTTTTCTCACTAATCACAAGTCTTAAGTCTCAGAATAAACAAATTTAAACTAATAAAAACCAACATGTCATACCGATAGAACAGATGAAGAAACTTCGTTGTCACATAACGATTACAAGCACAGTTGTCCAGGGCAGAACTAAAATTTTAAATCGTCAAACTTCAAACACAAAATTTAAGGTTTAATTATAACTGTTATGAACCGTCAAGTTCAAAAATTTCTTTACGGCTTGACGTGGAATATGTATATCTATATATGTACAATAGGTCTTGTGCCGACACACTTATATATGAAATGGTACATATGCAGACTTTTATGGACTTATGCGGACTGTTGCATGCCTTTTCGGGAATGTTGAAACTTAAAACGTAACTTGTGTAAACAGAGAGTGATTAATGCTTTAATACAATAGGTGTTGCGCGCAAAAAAAATTTCAGCGCGATTCCTTCACTTGGCTTCAAGTTATAGTTGGTCAAAGTTTCAAGCAATTTCTGCATTTTTTGCCAATTTTCAGTGATTTGTAGCTCATAAGGGATGCATATTTAACTAAAACTACCCAGATACACTTTTTTAAATGAAATTTTCTAAATTTTTCAATTAAATACTTTGAAAGCCCTATATGTATGTTGAGACTACCTTACTTGCATTGTAACCTTAAATTATGAAAATCTAAATGTTCGATCCGTACTCCGAGAACCTCAATACAGTAAAAAGATACATTTTTATAGTAATGTGTTTGTATCGGTAGACATGAAATTTACTAGGTTATAAATGTCAAATTTGCATGTAGAACCACTTATTAGCTGGGGTGGCCTGGAAAGGCTGAGCGAAGAGAGAGAAGCGCGTGCGCTTGTCACGCCACGTAGTCGCTGGTGTCTGCGGAGTTCGTTCTTTGGAGAGCGGAGCGGTGAAGGGGCCTGCTATAAAGCAGGCGGGGAGACGACAGGCAGGGAGAAAAGGTCTGCTGAGGCTCCCTATCCTTGGCTTCTTCGTTGCCTAGAGAGCGGACACTGCTCGGACCTCTGTAGGTCGACTCTTGGATCGAGTCTGGACGAGGGAGGGCTGCCCAACCCGGTGTAGGTTACACCACCCAGTTCATAAAAGGGAAAAGAGGGAGGGAGACTCCGAGGAATCTTTTTTCTTTGAATTATTACGGGGCCAATTCCAAATAGAGATCGGCCCACACAAAAGATGACTAAGAGGCGCGGAGCGCTTTAGTCGAAGGTCGTGAGGTCGACCTCCACCGTAGCCATGGGCTCCGGAGGAATCTTCTCCTCGACCAAGGGCGCCTTCCCTAGTGGGAACGGCAACGGGACCCTGAGGATCTCGTTAGAGATGACCCTTGGCTTGCGACGCTTTGTCGGCGACGACTTCCCTGCTGGCGGCTTCCTCTTCCGCGGAGAAATGCAGGCACTACTGCGTTGCGCTGGTTACGTAGCCTGCTTAGCCGCTATCCTTCGGCTGATGATCTGCAGCTGCGTCGTCGGAATTGTGGCTGCTGGAGTCGGGGCTGCCCGGTGATACAGGTGAATGTCCCGGAGGTCTGGATCGGCTGTGGACCGCGCTAGAATATCTATTAACTGCAGGTGTTCGGACCACTCGGCGTTCAGCACGTCGTATAGCGACTCCGGGATGTTCGGCCCCGGCTAAGGCGTTGGAGTGGTGAGCAGCGGCAGATCCGTCTGAGCGCTGCTGTGCTGGCGCTCTGGTGCTGGCTCGGTCTGGCTGGCAGAGTCGGCGGTTAGAGGCTTCCGATGCTGGCGGCGCTCTAGAGTGAGTGCTCGGTTGGCCCTGTCGAGCAGCAAGTGCACTAAGTCACACTCAGTTCGAAGCTCCCGAAGAGCTTGGCGGTCCGTCTTCGACATGTGCCGAATTAGCGCTAGAAAGTGCTGATTGGGGAAAGGGTAAAGAAATTACACGAAGTATTTTCTTTAATCAAAAATCGGATTTATTGTGTCTCGAATGGGTTGTGCAAGTAGCCGTAGCTCTGTGCTCCCATTCAGACGAAGTCTGACGCCTAGCGGCCGCGCGCGGTACTAGTGGTACTGCGGGCGCACTGCGGCGCTACGGCACTGTCAGGCGGGTTGACGGTATCCAGGGGCTTGTGCGAGAGAGCCTGCGGGTGGATTATAACAACATCATGTTTGTTTTCTACATAATTTCTAGTAGGTCAGGCCCATTCTAAAACATTACAGCTACTTCTTTACTATAAAAAGGTATCTTTTTACTGTATTAAGGTTGTCGGAGTCCGGATCAAACATTCAGATTTTCATATTTTAAGGTTTAAAATGCAAATAAGGTAGCCTTAACATACATATAGGTCTTTAAAAGTATGTGTATTAAAAAATTCAGAAAATTTCACAAAAAAAAGTATCTAGATAGTTTTAGTTAAAAATGTATCCCTTATAAGCTACAAATCATTGAAAATAGGCAAAAAATCCAAAAATTGTTTAAAACCTCAATTTTAACTAGCTAGAACTTGAAGCTAAATCAAGGAATCGCGCTGAAATTTTTTTAGGAGTCAGGTACAACATAAAGAACATATATATATATATATATATATATATATATATATATATATGTTCTTTATTTATTTAATATGCTGTTTATTTATTTATATATATATATATATTTATTTATTTATTTATTTAATAATTTAACGGGAAAAGCGCTCTTTACAAAAATAATACAGGTAATAAATACAAGTTTTGAGAAAGAGAAAACAAATGACAAATACTTTATTAAGAGGACAGATACACCTTTAAGGGGATGTCGTAGCCAGAAAACGCGAATTATGGGTTCCGCCGCTCGCCACGTGATAGCTACGTCTGTTTAGTGGCGCCATCTGTCTTAAGAAGCATAAGCCGACAGATGGCACCTCAATGAAATTTTGGTATAATGCGTGGTCAAAAATTTGTGATAAATTAAAAAAAAATTTCTGTTATATGTATATATTATGCATACATTTTTCTTTTTCTTTGTGAATTTTTTTTTTGCGTTCCTTTTCAACTCATTTAATTTTTTTAATTTCAATGCAATAATAAACATGCACTAAAAGTACATAAAATGTTATTAATTAATTGTACTACAATATGCTATTAAAATATTCAGACTGTTACCCTTTTTTATGTTTTTTTATTTTTCTTCTGCTTTTTTTTTTTTTCCTTTGCATAATTTCTTTGTATAATAACTTATAATTCTAGAATAAGCATGCGGACAACAGAAAAGCATGCATGACAAGAAATATAAAATGTAAGCAAGTGCAATACATCATGCAATATGATATTATGATATTATGAAATAGTATATTATAATACATTTGACCTAAGTAGAACTCTTTTGCACGCCGAGCAGAAGTGTTACTTAGGTTATGAGTATCGTTTAGAATTTTATACTATGTTATAATTTATTATTACTTTATTTTAGTTTTGAATATTATTTTATATAAATTTTATGTTTTTCATATAAATTTGAGTTATTTATATTCTCATTTTTTTTATATTCAAAAACAAATGATGTTAAACATGCACTACTATAAACCAATATCAACATGTTCAACGGTGAGAATGTATATATCCATGTTTATTAGCTTTGTGAATAGCAAGAAAGTTCGGTACGTTTAAATTCACCAAACTAGAAACATTTCCCTGGTAGAAACGTTCGCGAACCATTCACCAACGGTTGACCAATTTTATGAAGTTTGGCCAACAGTTCCGCCAACCGTTGATCAAATGACGCGCTTATTTCGTCATGCTTTTACACTATCCATTGGCAGGGCTGTTAATCCACCTTAAGTAAGTATACTATACGTATACTATACGTATAATATACGTATATTACATGTATAATATACGTATATTACCGGTATAATATACGTATATTACAGGTATAATAAACATGGCTGCCAGCAAAATCTCGTGAGATACGGCCGTCCTCAGAACGCACTATTGTAATTAGTTATTGATCATAAATCAATAAAAGTAATAATAATTGCTTTGTGTTATGCCATAATTTGTTTAAATTCATCAAAAGGTGAGTCAAAATTTTCATATAAAACAATAAATATGCTAATTCAAAGAGGTTATAACTTTCTTGTAAATATGTAAAAATTATCTAGTCATTATTCAATTTATTTAATTAAAATATTTTTTCTGTACAATTTGTACAATATCATAATGCCTCGACCAACGCATCCTAATTGGAATGGATTCACTCCAATGTATGATACATTAGGAAAACACATTACTTATGCAAAATGTGATTCTTGCAACAAAGTAATAAAAAAAGGGATTCTCTTGCTTTGATGAATCACAAGTGAGTATATTTTGCTGAAATAACTGTTAAATAATCATACTGTTAAAAATTAATAAATATGTCTTATTATAGGAAAGTGTGCAAGGGGCCGCCAAATCCATCAGAAGTTTCGAATAGTGCAAGAGTGTCAATACAGAGATCACCTTTGAGTAGTTTATCAACAACTACTAATGATGTCAATAACAAAGAAAATCCAACAGGTAGTTTGTTGGATGATAACAATGCAGTTGCTGTAACTACCAGCACTACGCCAAAGAAAATCAATAGTGTGAGTATCAATAATAAATTTATTTATACAAATATCATTTTACACAAATATAACCTAATTTATTTTTCATAGCAAGAACATACTTCACCTGCAGCCAAGTATCCAAGACTATCAGTCAACGATGACAATCAGAATGCAGATACAAAGAATATGAATTCAAAGGAAAAAGACGTATATTTTTAAAAATTTCTACTTTATTTCAATATAGATTTCAAGAAGATTAACTCAGCACATTGTCAAAATATGTTGAAGGCTCTTGACCCAACATATACAATACCAAGTATTGAAGATTTAACAAACAGAGTTCTAGACTATGCTATTCAAAAAATGAACAAAGAAAAAATTCAAGATCTCACAAGCACAATGGGAATGGCCGCTACAATAGGCATTGACAACGAAATAATTGCTATAAGTTTTGCAATCAACAGCAATAATAAATATTTGTACACAGATAATATCACAATATGTAAAGATGATGTTGATTACACTCATTTTTAGTACAAAAATATATTCATAAAATCATTACATTTTTCTATACATAAAATTATTTGTACAAATGTTTCTTTCAAAGAACATCGCGACGTTCGTTCTCGATCATTGCAGAATGTTCATTATACACTGAGGAAAAAATAACTATTGCAAACTAAAGTAGTTTTGGGTGACGTACATGGGAGAGAAATATATTTCACGGAAGTATTAATTATTCATTAGTTTTTCTGATGCAAAATACAAAATTATTAGTATTTTAGCGTAATCTGAATAATTTTATTAGTTTAAACATATGGCGAAGCTCGTAGGGCTTGTGTGGAACAACGTTAACGTGGCACAGTCGGCTAAGGCACGCGACTATACTTATTTAGCCTCATACAGGGCGTGGGTTCAAGTCCCCGGTCGGGACAGAATTTTTACGGAAATAATTATTCCTTACTATTATGCAAATAATTATTCTATACTTTGCTCCGAACAAAAAACTCGAATGTTTTTTGTTCAAAGGTTCACCTGTTTTTTTTCTCAGTGTACTGAGGAGTCAGTTATCGGATACTCAAAGTTTCTTTTTGATGATTTACGATTCACCCGTGAATATTTAAGCGTATAATAGCTGTCTACTAATTGTATGGAATTATCATTATTAAGGGAATTGCGGTGTAGGTTATGTACGTATGGCCAATAAGAAAAATAACCTTCCAGTACAGCCGTAGAAGCTGGCACTATCATTAATTTTTTTGCAAATTTAGCTAAGTGTGGTAACCGAATTTCACATAAAGACCAAAATGAAATGGGGCTAATACATTTATTTTGTAATGAAGCAAATTGTTGACTGTCCGATAAATATACTTGCATTTCCTGTAAAGCTTCAGCACTTTTTATCTGTCACTCAAAAATCACTCAAAAATTGCATTAAAAAATTGTTTGCTATCGCTTTTTGATTTTCATTGAGCAATAATCCCTGATATATTGGATGCAGCAAGTTCGCTGCATAACCTACGGGCCATACTGCCTTTATTATTCG
>JAZHPH010000124.1:0-82729 GCA_037356405.1 Nasonia oneida | reverse complement strand
ACTAATTTATCGAATCTATCCCAGAAAGCTGATGCTTTCTCTTTATTTGGATTGTATCGAATAGTGTGCAATTCTTTTCGAATACTTCTTGTAGTCACTTTCAATTTATTTGCTTTAATGCGTTTAATTTCATCAAGCAATTCAATAGGATTCCGGATATCCGATACCTTTTTGTAATAGGAAATATCGATTCTATTGATAATGATGTCTCGAACTCGAACTTTATCTTTTCAACTTAGTTTGATCAGGCACGCGTGATGGCTGAACCGTCGAATCAATTACGTACAATAAATCAGTAAGAGTTAGTTCTGAAGTTAAAAGTCTAAAAAGGTATTAACATTCAAATTTTGTGTTAATTTATATTCTCTACGAAAAGTACTATCTTTATTTGTTACTTCGATCTGTATTTTGTCTTTTATACCAGTACTTTTACTCGAATCAATTTTATTAACTTCATCCTGGACTAGTTTTGCTAAATATTCTCTACTCACATGAGATTTTGTAACTACTTCAATTGCAGCGTTTTGATTCGATGATCGACGGTTGTTTTGTGCAGATTTTCCAGCTGATAAAATCTGTTCTTCCTCGTACAGTCGATTTTGTTCTGCCCAATACTGTACTTTTTCCTCCATCCAGATGTACTTCTCATCCACTGCATATTTGTGTCTGATCAAATCGGTGACTACGTCATCGTGTACTCGATTGCACTCACTTTCGATTTTCCCTCTCAATTCTTTGTTTTCTTTTTCTAATTCATTTAGCTTAGCCGTTACCTCTGAGATTTCAATATTTTCATTAGAATCATTCAAAGAAAACTTTCCAAACTTAGCTGTCCCCGCATCCTGACGGAATTTGTTCAGTCCCAAATTCAGTTGTATCCGTATATTCGATTTAACAACAGGGGTGGATTTACCTTTCAAACTTTTCTCAAACTTAATTTTCCAGCTGTCATTATCCACAAAATCGGACTTTTGTTCTTTCCGTTCATCGAACTTATAGGCCGGCCCACCGTCAGCAGTTACAGTATCAACATCCAGCTTTGGGGACAAGGTATTCCCACGTTGGCTAAGGTCAACCGTTTCAGCTGGAGCCACCTCTTCAGCTCGAAACATTTTGATCTCCTTCTTCACGGATTCCAGTAAACGTTCCTCGACGAGAGAGTTATCTAAGAACATTTTGTAAATGAGTTGTTTGTTTTGACGAACAACAATCAAAAACAAACACTCTATCACATGCAGCAATTTATTAAGCATGTGCTTAGTTTACGAACAACAATCAAGAAAACAATGCAAATTGCCTGTTTGTTTTAAAAATAAAACTGTGATTTTACAGCACACACAGTGTAGCAGCAACAACATACACCACCCTGCATATACCGGCTAACATTTAAATTTTGGAACTGAACAGCATGCTATTTTTTTTTTTTTTTTTAAATATAATATGTACATATTTTGTTGTGCAATATCGAGTTTTAGTTTTCAAACTTATCAGAAAAATTCAAACTTTACCTAAATCGTATCTTTTACCACTTGACGTCATTATGTAGATGTTCCCATCAATATCCAACTCTGGATAAAAGGAGTCATCTGGATACGTTTCTGAAATTTCCAGCCCCTGGTCCTGGAGCAGCAGAAACAACTGCAGGTTTTTCTCATCTGTTAAATTAAAGCTAGTCAGTTACCTGTTTCACTATAATTTTTAATAGGGACTTAAAATTGCAATTTTTGTTTATAAAAGGTTAGTCGAACTTGAGTCTAGTTTTAGTAACATTTCCGCTTCCCAATTTTATTCGAGAATGAATTTTCAATCAAAATTCGAGCCGTTGTTCTCAGTTTGCAACACAGCATTTTTGAGCATTCACGTGCGTTTACGTACGTGCAGTCAAGCTTTGATTAGCGGTACTAGCACCATCGTTTGTGCGCATGGGCAACTAACTCGCCCCGGCGCTCTAATGTGCACTGACATGAGAGCAAGATGGCGCTCGCGCTTGATCGCGCCAACGGCTTCTATTTCCCGCGTTGCCGGGCGCCGCCATTGTGCTTCGCCGCGCGCGCACAGGCACGCTTAAACACGTTACCGGCTTCGGGCTGATTCTCGGAATCGCCTGCCTCGCATGCCGCGTTACGGATTTTGCGTCATGGTGATTTTACTGACTTCACGCAAGATTTTTCACTCGCGCACTTCATGAACAAAACACTGCGACTTACCTCGTGTCTTCGTCATCTGCAAAGATATCCTCCTTGCCTGATCGGACATGTTGTCACTCGAGCTGAGAAGTCGCCTTTTGAAACAAACGGGAACGAAAACACAACACGTCGAACTTGTCTTCAAGCTTTTAAACCAGCTATGCACTTCCAACGGTTTCACCCCCTCTGAAAAGGCAAATCCGTAATTTTGGCACTTCACTCGCGAGGTACTTTCTAGTGCACGCGCAGGTCTAGAAAATCCCAAGCAGCGCAGTGGAAGCGTGCTGGACCCATAACCTGTTTCGCTTTTATTCGGCCTGGCATGACTTGGAAAATAAATAACACTAATTTTCGTATAAAACACTTTATTTAGTGAAGCTTACCCTCGAGCTTACTTAACACAAATAATGAACAAAAATCGAACTAATAAACAAAGGAACTATGTAAAACAATTGTATCGCGAACGCGTCTTTCTCGCATGAAAGCACACAGAGAAGTGAGCGTCGCCGCCGCAGCCGCGACGTCGACGCTGGCCTTAATTGGACGGGGAGAGGGAAGAACAGTCCCATCGTGCTCTCTCTGCAGTCGCTCGAATTCTGTTCGCTTATTCTCAACACTGTTCTACATTTGTATATTTATGCTGCTTGATTCTATCAACTGCGCTAGTCATTGCACGTGCATATCTACGATATTGTATCCAGCAATAACTAAAATTTTATTTTAAAACGATTATTTAAGCCAAGTTCTATGAAAACATTAAGGTCGTATAGCTTACACTTATTACCTTAAAAAATGTTTAATAATTAAATTGTTATTATATCAATAAGCGGTTTTGTGCCAGTTAAACATTTTTACGCGAACCTAAGTGTTACGTCGGAATGAACGCAACTCACCATTATACTTACTTTTATTCGAGTCCCTATCTGCTGTTATTTATTATTTATTTAGATTTACAAGGAAATCCCATTTGGCTACCGAAGATGCGGTCACTGTCTTCCGGGAAAGGGAGCCTGATAACGAAATCGCTTAGACGGGATTAAGTTTTAAAGCAACTACTATAATGTATTTCACTCGTATTAGAGAAAAGAGAAAAGTACCTTATAGTGTATATATGCGTGAGTGTGTGTGCGTGTGTAGAGATGCGAGCGGCAGGAGGTTGCAGCTGTGGGTCCTTGTCGCTCCTTGAGCCTGGCGTCGGTGGTTCAGTGCGGTCAAGCTGGTGTGCGTCTCAGATCCCTTCGGCTCGTTCCTCCTTCGAGCAGGTGCAGACAGATGGGAGCCTTAATGTGTCGTCTCTCTTCTTAGCGATGAGAGAGGATGGTGTGTCTCAGTGATCGTGGCACTTATACAACTTTGTACCACGGAGGTGAAACTGTTTGTTTTCCCGAGTAATTCAACTATTCCCACAAGTCTATATTTTTCAGCGATGAATTCTTTTTTTTTACTGATCTTACTCGCGTCTGGTAGCGATTCAATATTAACTTATAAGCTGGTTCGAATTTAGTGGGCTGTCGACTTGCAGCGATTCGACTTGTAAGGCGACTTCAAGAAAATTGACGATATGCACCCTTTTGCTCCCGGCCTTTATATACTGGAAATTTCCATATTAAGGAGTGCCTAATATTCTCACGACTTTCCTCTTGACTTTGCGTGACCTCGTAAAATTTGTATTACCTTGAGTTTTTAGGAAAAGCGTCTTGTGACAGCTCTCCTCCTGCTTTTCGTCGCCTGCGTACTGTCATGTGTAACTTTTCCCGATTCGTTTTCGGGAGAGCGTGCTCGACCGATGCTTGCTCTCCGCATAGCTATTTTGATTTTCGTCGCTTTTCGTGAGGAATATCGCTACTCGTTTAGTGACATCTTTTTATTTCGTCGCCGTCATTTTTTTCTTGGCGTTAGCCATTCTTTCGGATGATCTTCGCCTAGAGCGCGGTTTGTCGCTACGCCTCTAATCCTATTTTTGTAGGAATACGTTGTCGTGGGAAATACTGCTTCTTGCGGCTGCTGCGATGATGATTCGTGTGATGACGTATGTGTGTTTCTTGTTTCGTGCGTAAAAATTGTGTGACCTATTTAAATTGGCGTTGTAGGCGCGTAATGGAATCGGGGATTCCATTACAATATATTGATTTTCGCAATTGGCGCAATGTTATAGCAAATTTATAACTCAATTAGCAGTATGCTTTCTCAAATATTAGGAAACGTAGAAATTCATTAATTACAAAAAAACTATGGATTAATATAATTTTTTTATGAAGAAAATTCCGATTATACATTATTTTTTTAAGCAAAATTTATACCGATTTACTGTAATGTATTTTAGATTAAAAATTCCAATGTCGTTTTGCGTGAATTGTTTTTTTGTGTAAAGATATATTTTAAACTATAAAATGTAATTGACATTTATCTAAAATGTAATCAGTTCTAAGTAAGGACATAGTCGAATTGCATGATAAATTGTCGCCCATCATATAGATCCGTTCCAGAATTTGGGGACAACCTTTTTTGAACTGATACGTACGTACATACATACATACATGCATCTATCTATCGTTAGAAGATATACATATATAGGGGAGATGTGCCCAATATGGATAATTCCTAGTACGGATAATTTTATATTTCCAACTTCCAATAACAGATAGAGCTACTTTAGGTCGGTTATTTCGTACATATTTGTGATCTAATGAACATACTTCAGTATACCATTATTTACAATTATTCACAGCAAATGTTATAAGGACAATAAGTAAATTTGGATTTCAATAGTGTGAAAAGTTTTTTTATGAGGATTGAAAATTGCACTTTTTATATTGATGTCGCGAATCAACTATTGCACAGGACGTCGAATGGGGACCATTCCTAATCATAGAGGGCTATTTTAGGAACAAATTCACTTAAAAAATTAGTATTTTTTTGTAGGGTGAGTAAATAGTTACAGACGACATAGTTCAAATTATCCATACTGGGCACAACTTTTTGATTAATTGTGAAAACAACATTTGACATTTATGCTGATAACTTCGCGAGAAAGAGACAGAGAGACCGCATTATTAAGTACTCACGTAATATCTGTAGGTGTACTGAAGGAAAGAGAAAGAAATAAGTGAGATACCGGCACTGACTAATGTGTGTCGCCTCAATCGCCATATCTGTGAGAAAGACAAAGTATAATGCCCGACTAGACTTGACAGAGATGAGGCAGATAATTCTGTGGGTTTTCATAAGAACCGCCTAAGTACATTTTTCATATTATCAAGAAAACGCGATTTTAATGTTCGTACTGTTCTGCAAGATCAGGGCTGAAGAAATGAGTCGCGATGGTTTAGCAGTTCAATCAGGTATCTGAAAACGTATCTACAATACTTGCGGGTCCCCAAAATTCGTATTGGTTATTTGGGAATCATAGCAAACTCTTCGAGTGAAGCGGTTTTTCCTGAAACAATGGACTTACGCGCACACTTAAGGAAATTTTATTTACATTGATTTTTATAATCTTGGACTGAAATTCCTGCCAGAAAGTATTAAAGTAATGTCTTATAATGTGTTTATTGGTGAATACATTGTTATTCTGATACCTGTACTTTACCTGTAGTTTCAACAAAAAATTATAAATATTACGAAATCCAAGAAAAAACTAGCGCGCCACACGCGACCTTACGGCCACGGTGGCTTGCCGCCTTCCATCGCTTCGCGTTTTGAAAAAAAAGTTTGTCTATTATATATTTATTTGAATATATTTGTTTTTGTTATAAAGAACAAAAGTCTCTATATTGCAATAAACCTCCACTATCTGGTATCCCGGACCTGAACATCATAGTTGAGAATTATTATAAAAAATTAAAATCGTTCTATTTAATCTGTTGTCAGAATCACGACGCAGAAGTAAATGTTCGCGACTTGTCAGAAAGTAAAATCAATAGATTTTGTATTCTTACATAAATTTAAATACTACAGGACCGAGATAAGTTGTGATCGTTTCAAACTATGTCCTTTTAAACTTTGAAAAAATCGATTTTTTTATTACCTATTTTGTTAGAAATTTTCCGTAAAACACGCTTCTCAAACCCGTTTATCAAAAAAAAAAAAAAAAAATTCCCGTTATAAGCAAAATACTAAAACAAAATTTTTATCATATTAAATTTATTATTATAAATATTTAATCAATATATCGGAGAAGGACAAAGCGACCGTTCTGCTGTTCTGCTATGAGTATGTTCGGAAATGAAATTTCGGTTAGTAGTTAGGTTGGTAGCCCTACGCTAACCGACTGACCGACGTTCAGCGCGTGTAAACAATAGACGGTTAGGCGAGCTGATTTCCGCGATGGTGACTCATGAGCATGCCATGTGACTATGTGAGGTTTGAGGTTATAAGTATATTAAATTTCATCGAGACAAAAGAAGGTGTTAAATTAATTTACTCAATATTGTAAAATATTCTAAATCCGTGTATATTTGTCGATCGGAGATCGGTCGATGATAGAATATCATCAAACACCTCAATTACGTTCATAATGTCTTGATAAATAGGTCAACTTTATACTTTATTGCAATAACATTGACTTGCTCCGAATCCGAACAATCAGCTGTGCTAACCGTCTACTGTTTACACGCGCTGAACGTCGGGCGGTTGGTTAGCGTAGGGCTACCCACACAGCATGAAATATTTCCGAAATATTTCGGAAATATTGGAACGAAATATTTGAAATCTTCCAGGAATATTTCGACGAAATATTTCTGAAATAATGTTATGTCCCTCGAATTCCTATATTGAAATCTTTTTTGAAAGAATTCAGAAATATTTCTGAAATTTTTTCATGACATATTTCAGAAATATTACTGCAATAATATCATTTCATAAAATGCCCCGCCTTGCAAATCTCATGAAATATTTCCTTTAAATATTTCTGAAATGTTTCTAAATTATTTTGTGGCACGCAGTCTCCTGGGATTTGTATTTGAAATAATTCTGGAATATTTAAACAAGCTTCCGTAACATATTTCTTTAAAATATTTCTGATTTATTTCTGAATTATTTCAGTTTTTAATATTTACTGGAAAATTTGCAGTAAAATAATTCCGGAACATTCCAGAAAACTTCCATAAAATTTTTTAAAAATATTTCGGAATTATTTTCTAATTATTTCAGTGTTCAATATTCACCTGAAAATTTTCAGTATAATAATTCCGGAATATTCCAGAAAACTTCCATAAAAATTTCTTTAAAATATTTCTGAATTATTTCGTAATTCTTTCAGTGTTTAATCTTCACCGGAAAATTTTCAGTATAACAATTCTGGAATATTCCAGAAAACTTTCATACAATATTTCTTTCCTAGATTTAAGCAACATTTCAAAATTATTTCTTAGCCCGTAGTCTCCTGGAATTTGCATTTGAAATAATTCTGGAATATTTAAGCAAGATTCCAAAATATATTTCTTTAAAATAATTCTGATATCTTTCAGAATTATTTCTGTGTTTAATATTTACTGAAAAATTTGCAGTAAAATAATTCCGGAACATTCAAGAAAGCTTTCATAAAATATTTCTTACCTAGATTTGAGAAACACTTCTGAAATGTTTCTAAGTTTAATAATCACTATAAGTTACTAGTGAAATGATGATTCAGAAATATTTCTGAAAAATTTGATAAAATATTTCACCTGAAATAATTCAGAAATATTCCACATATCTTCCGTGAAATATTCTTCAAATGTTCCCGAAATGCTTGAAGGTACAGTCGCCGGACACAATAACTTTGCTTTACGCGCCACAACATGGCGGTGGGTCTCTTTAATTGGACTCCTTAGATCGGTCATGACTGTCAGGAAAGCGATATCTGACGTCATGACCGTCCTAACCTTCTTCTTCTTCTTCTTTTTATGGCCGTGGTTCGCTGTCTATGCGACTGTGAAGCAGATGCGCCACCTTGTTCTGAAAGCCCAATCAACAAGAGACCCGCCGCCATGTTGTGGCGCGTAAAGCAAAGTTATTGTGTCCGGCGACTGTACCACGACACCGTGAATATATCTTATTTTATATATATCATTATAGTAAATACACAAACAGTTTGTATCTTTGCTTTTACGCCATCGGCTTTCGTAAAATAGTTAATGTTAGTAATATTAAACTTTTGGATCAAATTATACGAAAAATAATTGAAATCATGTAAGCGGATAAACTGTTAATTCGTTAATTCGAACCCCTTTTGTTTTTGAATATAAAGAATAACTCCATAGTTGAATATAAAGAATAACACATAATTGATCCAGTGTGAATTCATGCGCAGGCAGCTAGAGTTAAAATAAAGGGCTTTTCGATACACGATTCGATATACGATTTTTATAAAAAATATATGTACTGGTTTACATAAACCAATGACGCATTGACGACATATGGCATATTTACATATTCACTAATATATAAAAAATTACGTATTCATGAAGTCGCGCCTTCAAAAAATTCAAAAAAATTTTTTAAAATATTAAAGACAAATATTCCGTGAAAGATAGTTGAAATATTCTATTGTATATTTCGACAAAAGTGTTGATTCTAGCCCGAGCGTGAGGTTTGTCACCCGGCCGAGAAAAGAGAGGGTGACAAAATCACACGAACGTAGAATCATCTTTCGTACGGGTTTCGAACGTTATTTTTCAATACAGTGTGCGTAAAATCTTTTTTTTTCAATTTACAGGATAAGTAAAATAGCATATTTACGCACACATTATCGAAACAATTATTATAACATCATTTTTATATTATTTATTATATTAAAAAAAACTTACATGAAATTCCTTGAAATTTTATAACTATATACAATCTTCATAATATCCAGAAATTTTTATTTTGTATATTACCAGGGTTTTTATAAATAAATAACAGAATATTATTTCAAAAGTTTATGAATATTTCTCAATTTTATAAAATAATTTAGCAGTAAAATAAATAGTTATATTATGGCATCATCATATTACTCTGGATCCATGAAATCTGGCACTACCGGAGTGAATTTAGAACGTTTAGGAGGAGCTCTGACATTAATAATATAAATGTATATCAATTTAATTGCTATTTACACAATCTTTCTTGATACATGGGCATGATATGCATATTAAGGGAATGTCGGAGCTAAAAACACTGCTTTTATGTTCTCTATAACTTTTTGAATAAAGCTTGCAATGAAAAACCAAGACCAGAGCGCCATAGTGTTGAGTTTAGTAAATAGTTCTACCGAAAGAAAATATCAATCAGACTTTTAGTTTTTGTAAAAGTTGTAGAATACGAGCGGGGGTTTACGCGTGTTCACGCGATTACAACGCTAACCTTAAAATCTAATTTTACAACTAACTTTTTATAATTTAGATTTTGATCAATATAATAAGCAGAGCGCCATAGGTATGAGATTAGTGAATTATTCTACCGACAGAAAATGTCGCTCCGACTTTTAGTTTTTGTTTAAGTTGCAAAATACTAAATATCCGGTGGCGGATTTGCGAAGCTGTAGCTCCGACTTCCCCTTAAAATAAAATGTACGCCCTGGCATCGAAAAATAATGTCCGTCACATGGGCGTCAAAACTATCACTTCCTTGTGCAATCGCGTAACACTCGGGTTGGTCGGCTTCGTCAGTCTTGTTATTGTACGGCGGTGGCTACTCGGAACGTCACGTTATAATTTAAGCCCGTGTAATTTTATTTATAATGGAACATTTTAGAAAATATTCTACTGAAATATTTTTATAATAAATCTTTAGGAAGATATATTATAATGAACAGTCATGGAATATTTTATAAATGTATTAAGAAATACTCAAGTTTTATTATAAAAGTTTGAATTGTAAATTTACAAAATCATTCTTAAATATTTTAAGAAATGCTGCCTTGGAATCTTGATGAAATAATTATGTGAAATTTAGCAAGATATATGTATGGAATATATATATATATATATATATATATATATATATATATATATCAAGCCACATTCAAAATTTATTTTAAAAGTTCCAATACAAGATTAATATATTATTTCTTAAATATCCCGAGAAATGTTCCATTGAAAGATTGAAGAAATAATCACATGAAAGTTTGTAAGACATATGTATGGAATGATTCAGAAATATTTCAAGAAATGTTCCATTGGAGCGAAAAAGCGAAAAAAAAAATTCAGTTTTTTCATCGCCAAATCATTTTTAAATATCCAAATTAAAATCCCTGCATTCATACCAAAACTACAGGTGTACAAAGTATCCTTCTTGAGAGTCTGAGCCCAAAAGAACCATTCGTTCACTTGGAATCCTACAGACAATGAAAAAGTTCACAAATTCTTGCACCGAGTGCCACAATAGGCCAGCAGGGATAATGAAGGCTGTAGCATGGTAAAATTAAAAGTATTTATGCTAAAAATATTTATAAAAATTTTCAAATAATTTACTTCAATTTTATGAATTTTTCTTAGAGTTCTTTTTTTTTCAGCGTTTAAAGGTGTTGTGTCCCCTTAATTAATCACCGACGGTGGCCAGGATAGCCGGACTGATATCAATTCTACCAGGGATAATTTAACTACAAATGAACAATTATGCGGTGCTTTCTTATATGTCATACACATGTTGGAAAGAAAGAAATCTTATGTGTATGGGACATTTGCTATTGAAGGTTGGCAACTTGTATACGATAAAATAATTTTACAAGAAACGACACTTGTCTTCAAAAGAAAATATGTGTATTTTAAAAATCATTGTAATTTTGGATAATATAGGGAAAATTAACTTGGGTGTTGCATGCAGAGTTACGGAGATCTTCACAGTAATCTAAAAAAATTAACCTTTAAAATAAAGGCTTATCAAAATGCAAGTGCTCTATTACTGCAAAGTATACAAAAATAACTTTTAATATTATACTGTCCGAATAAGAAAAAAACATTTATCGGGAGTTTTTGACAGCTAAATCTCAGAAATCAACTATACTGACAAACGTACTTTATTTTCGACATAAAGCAAGATTCATATCCACCAGAAGCATTGGCGAGTATAGAAAATGAAAAAATAATCACAATAAAATATTATGAAGTTTGTTGTTATTTCAAGCAAATATTATAAACATGTATCTACGTGCCCTGCTAGAATTTTCACCGGTCTAACACATATTTGATATATAATGATATTGATATATTAATGATCACTTATAAAGCCATTGAGTATTTTTTAAGTGATATCAAACATTATTTTACATCTAATAAAGTGATGATGGTAACTTAAGTTAGTAAGAAAGTAAATAGGAGCCATACTTCCAGAAGATGCTTTAGGCAAGGTTTAAATCCATTATTATTATGCCATCTGCGTTGTATTGCAGCTAGATATCTCCATTTTTTACTTATTCGAAAACTTTAGCTTATAATAGTCAAACAATATTCAAAGTTCAATTCATCTCAAGTGATGTATGTGTACCATATGAATAATATGTGCTTCATTGCTGAAATATTAGCATTGGGTATCCGAATGGAAATCAAAAGTACATCATTTGAGATGAATTGAACTCTAAATATTGTTCAAATATTATAAAGCAAATGTACATAAAAAATCAGGTTGTTTGTTGGTTTTCGAATGAGATCTGCAAAAACAAAACTTGAAAAACATCAGACACTGCGTTAAAAATCTCTTGTAACTCTCAAAAGCTAAAATTATTACTAATGCATTGCAAATAGAAAATTCTCATGGGCTTCAAACTGAGAAATCGAACAAAGACAGTTAAGTAAAATCTGACATGGTAAGTTAATTTTAAATAAGTTAACAAATATCTATACAAAAATCGAGAATTTAAGTTACCATCATAACTTTATCAGATGTAAAATGTTTGATATCACTTAAAAAATACTGAATAACATTATAAGTGCTCATTAATAAATTAACCTCATTTTATTTATCAAAGAAGTGTCAAATAGGTTATGTACAAGCAAAATTTCTGGCCAGTTTTGCCGAGTTTTTATTGCGAAAAATACGCAAAAGGAATTAGCCATCGTTTAGCGACCAGGCCAGTCGGACTGGTAAAAATTCTAACAGAGAAGTGGATTTATTTTAAGTTTAGTTTTGTTAAACAAGATATTTTGCACTATAAAAATTAAATCTAATTATTCGTATGATCATATAGCATGATATAAGGACATAAAATTTGATGACTTGGTTAATTAAAATGAAGTGTATCTCCCTCTACCTTTTTTAAAATTTTCAGTAAATTATCCCCGAGTCTTGTCTTGTGTCGAGAACGTGTATAACATAAATATATATGAAAAAAATGAAACATAAAACATTGCTTTCCATATGAAGAGAGTATGCTGCATACTCAACTGGAGGATTCTCAATAAATTTAATTGCATCTTCCAAAGTCAGTACTTCTCTTACATGCAATGCAATCATGTCATCCTCATCAACATAATTAGGGTCAACATGCTTTAGAGTACGCTTTGAGGTAGTGACCGTCTTCTTGACAGTTTTACTCATCTTCATAACAAATTTTATATGAAGTAATGAGGTTACAAAATATCCCAGTTTTATGGTTAAGTGAAGTATTATTACTTAGTTTTCCAGGCTCTATTATACTCATCAAGTTTGTGTGAAAAAAGCTAAAACCACCTAATATGCTATATGTAATATAAATGCTGAGAAAAATACGAAAAATCTGGCACCAGTATTTACTCGGTGTACCTATTAGTTATACACAGATTACATACAGTACAAATACAGATCAAGAAACTCATGTTACCGATCTGCTATAACTCGCATGAAACTCGCAAGTAAGTATTGAGTAATATGACGTACCATGTATCATATTACCCTGCCATGACCGCAATAGATCAAAAGAATAACAAATTTTACAAAAAAAAAAAAAATAATAAAAATAATTGAAGTTATGTAATCATTACTAGATATGAATTTGTATTATAAATTCATAGATGAATTATGCTCGTTAGTTTAATTTATTTCAATTTATTTTCGTATCAAGTATGTGTTACATAATATAGAAATATGTTGAATGTCGGCTTTTGGGATTTCCAAAAAGAGTAAACATCAATAACTTTTTATTCATAGTTCAGAATCTTTTGGAACATTTGTATATTCGAAAATTGAAAACCACGACAAATGCTTACAGTTCTTTTGAATTTTTTTAATAACTTCTGAACTATAAATCAAAAAGTATTCATATGTAATCTTTTTGGAAATGCCAAAACATGAAGAATACGTTTAAATAATTTGTATTATGTTATCACTTTAATTGACTGATTTGATATTTTGATCAATCGCCGATACCCTGAAATTTTTTCCCAATGTACTCGTCAAGCCACAATAAATGTTCAAATGGTTTCATTAAGTTTAGTTTTATTAAACAAGACATTTTGCATTATTATTATGCTAATATTAACAATATCTATTAATTTGTTTAATCAGACTGGCTTTGGTCAAGTGCAATGAAGTGCAGTGCATGAGTATCATGGAAACCTTGTACAGATAGTGGAGTAGGACTGTATTAAATATAATAAATTAAAGTATTAATAAAACCCAACTAATTTATTAGCTGGTGATTATCCTATTCTCTTAACCTTGAATAAGCCTCTCTACTTTTGCCAGAATTTTCAGCATATTCTGCCCGAGTACCGTTGCCCGTGGGAGAAGTTTCTAGGCAGAACCTAGGATAGATTCTGTCCACCGTATTTAAATATAATATATTTCTCGTAAAGACAACTTTCTGAAAGAAAATTTATTTTTTAAGCCCACTTATATAACCTAATTCCGTGTATAAAGACATGATCTACTAGGTAAGTCAGTAGTGCTCTGCATTGTCCCTATCTTTTTAAGTGAGTCTGTGATATCTCAGAAAATGAATATTATTGATTTTTATCGTTCAAAGAAATATTGTATCTGGCATATATGACATGTATAGAAATTGTTTTGTAATTTTCACGGTGTTCCTGAGTAACTATAGCATGAATTTTATTAATTTAAAGATCAAATCATATCAAGTCAATCGAAAGTGCATCTGTCCTGTTTGATTGAATTATTCATGTATGTACATATATTGTTAAACTAATCTTTTAAATTTATATTTTAGTACGGAATAAACGCAGAAGCCTTCCAGCAAACCTGGAAAACGCGCCAGAAGGCGAGCCAGTTCTGAGAATGTATGGAAGGTATCGTCATCAAGTAAGAGCTTATATTATCATTAAAAATGTATAAAAGAAGCACAGCTATTTATTTTAATACAATAATTATTCACGTTTTTCAGAATAAAGCGCGAACAGGATCAACAAGTAATAGTAATAAATGATGATGAGGTATGTTGTTTTCTTCTTCTCATTGAATTAATTATTAAATTGTTTGTTACTTTCTAAATAGCAAGCAAGTTTGAAACGTCGGTATAATATGTATATTCTTTCATTTAAGGACGATGTTGAGTAGGAACGATGTGCTGGCGGTGCCCAGCAACGTGGCCGAGGACTCATTCGTGGACGAGGCCAAAGACGTGGCTCACTTGTAGATGGTGATGGTGATGGAGGTGAAGCTGCAAGAGCTGACAACCAAGCTGGCAATGACGAAGTACGGAACGCACGGGGCGGAGTACAAGGTCGCGGTAGAGGACCTGGTCGTGGCCGTGGTCGAGCATATGGCAGATACGATGGACATGTTGAACAAGGTAATTTGTAAAATTAACTTGTATGGACAAGAGACAACCTACCATTCTTAAGTACAAACTTGAAAGTGGCAATTTAGTTTTGTGTAATTATTATTATTATCATTTGTGTAAAATAATAGGAAGTCGAAAAAAGATTATATGAATTAAATAACAGACAATTAATTTTTAGATATAAATTAAGTTTCTGATTATTGCATTCTCAAGCGCAGTTATACATTGCAAGTTTTTGTAAACACTAACGGAAAGTTTTATGAAAGTAAACAGTAAAACATGAAGCTTATACAAAAATAATTATGTTACATTCTTTGCTACGTATAGAATTATATTTATTAATGTTATATTTGTATTTAAATATATTACTGCATATTTTAGACAATGGTCCAGAGCCCGAAGCTATTGAAATTGGAGAAGCCTCTGGTGATGAGTCCGGTGCTCGCAACTATTATCGAAATGAACGAGGTGGTCGTAGAGGAAGAAGTTACTACAATCCATATAATTGGCCGTACTGGAGTAGAGAACAATATCAGGAGAGTGTCTACGTAGATATAAAACACGTAAAAACTGTAAGTCGAATATAAGTACAATTTGAAATTTTCTGCATCTCGTCACTATACAATAATAATTATGATAATTTTTTTAAAGCAAATGTATGAACTTCACAAGAAAGTCAAAGTCCAAACAGTTTCTCCGGCAGTAGCGGCGACAGCACCGGCAACCATGATATCTGCAGTAACGACACCAGTCGCATCTTTAGTAGCAGCTCCAGCAGCAACATCGGCGTCATCCATACAGCAATATCCGCCGCAGCAAGCGCCAATTCAGTTCCAAACGGCAATGTCAATGCCGCAACCGTTTAATTTGCAAATGCCTATGCAAATCCCCATGCAAATGTTAACCCAAATGCCTGGGCAAGTACCATCAAATGCACCGTCTCTCATCAATCCTAGCGTTTGGCCACTCGGGCGATTTATGGAAAGCTATATGACGTAGTAACGTAAAAAATGTATTTAAAGTTAACAAAAAAATAAATAAAATAATTATTCTGTTGAAATTTGATTTTTATTGGACAGAGACAGGTAAATACTGATAGATGCTTCAATAGCTTAGCCATGATTTCCAAGATATGGAAGCCAAAAGTACGTAGGTATCATTAAACTTCATATTGTGCTTTTGCATAATGTGTTTGTTCTGAAAAGCAATGCCCTCACGATATTTTCATTAGGATCGTAGCTAAAAAAACAAAGACCCTACGGTATGATAAAACTAAATGCGCGCAAATCTCTGCTCTTTAGATGAATGGTAAAACACTTTTACTCCAGAGAAAGACTTATTCATATTTTTTAATTTGATAGCTATCAAGAATGTTGTATCGATATGTTTTATATCATGTTTATAATGGTTCCATCGAAGAGACTCTACGGTTTTCGCGCTTAGCGACTGCTCTCACACCATACATCTACTGTTGGAATAATAAAAGTCTGAAAAAGTAGGGATCTTGAAATAGTATAATGTGCATGAACCATATAAACACATGCGCCATAAGCAATACCTGATGAATTTTTTTTTTTTTTTTTTTTTTTTTTTTAGGAGGCTGTGAATCCGAGTAACGGACTAGCTGGTGCTCCCTTGCGAGAGCACCAAGTGTGGGACTCGGCAGCGGCGGCCACCCCTACCCACTAAACACATATCTCCCTGTACGCCCGACGTCAGCCCGGATCCGTTTATCACATTACTACGAACTGGGCCGCTGTCTTTTGCGCTTCCATTACGCAATCATTCCTCATTTCCGATCATTCATTACTACTATTGTACGCTTTCACTCTCTCTATCACTCAGTTATCCAGACATCTATCTACTTTCTTACCTCTTAATATACTACCAACGTATGACGCAATGTTTGTCCAAGCGTCTGCGTTGGTTGTCATCAGTACCGTCACGTTGTCTGGCGTGATCGTCGTGCCAAGAAGTGTATCGAGTCGCTGTCGTTTCTAAGTCCAACGGTCGCACACGAAGAATGTGTGTTCTGCATCGTCCCAAGCCTGTCCACAGTATGTACACTCCGGTCCTGTTACTTTATTCATCCTATAAAGATACTTTCGGAAGTACCCGTGTCCAGACAAAAATTGGGTAAGATAGAAGTCTACCTCGCCGTGCTTTTTGTCCTTCCAGGGTCCGACCTCTGGTATTAATCTGTGTGCCCAACGGCCTTGTCCGTTCGTAGTCCATCTTGTCTGCCAGTCTTCGATCGTCTTGGTACGTTCCTCTGTCACAGCGTCTGCCCTCCCTACGTTCGAGCCTCGTACGTATAGCCGTTTCCGCTCGCGCGCGAGAAGGTCGATCGGGATCACGCCCGCTATCACGAATATTGCGTTTTCGGATACGGTCCGATACGCACACGCGATCCTTAACGCCCCAGTCCGTTGTATGCTCGTCAGAGCCTTCGCCCGCTTTTCTCTCAACGCGTCCGCCCATACCTCCGCTCCGTAGAGCATGATCGAGTGGGTGACGCTCATAAGTAGTCGCCGTATACTCGGTTTCGGT
This sequence comes from Nasonia oneida, assembly GCA_037356405.1. Lineage (NCBI taxonomy): Eukaryota > Metazoa > Arthropoda > Insecta > Hymenoptera > Pteromalidae > Nasonia > Nasonia oneida. Next base: position 65,317 of record JAZHPH010000124.1, on the reverse strand, counting down.
CCTCTCGTATTGGCCATGAGTTTACTCAGGGCCTTTGTCATGTGTGCTGCCTTAGTCGCCGTGTTTCGTATGTGTGCCCAGAAAGTCAGTTTCGTGTCCAGGGTCACCCCTAGGTACTTGACTTCGTTTCTGGTCATCATTTGTTCCGTGTCCACGTTCATAGGTATAATCGTGTCAGTCCGTTTTCTTGTGAGTAACAGTAACTCAGTCTTTTGTAATGCGAGTTGCAGTCCGTGGTCCGTCATCCACGTATTTACACGTCTCATCACATGGTTCAGTTTTAGCTGCGCCAAATGGGTGTTACGCGCTGTGATTACAGCCGCCATGTCGTCTGCGTATGCGACGAGGCACGTGTCGTCCGGCATCTCCAGTCTTAGTAATCCATCGTATAGTATGTTCCAGAAGTCAGGACCCAGGATTGAGCCCTGTGCTACTCCTGCCGTCAGCTGTCTCCGTCGTGTACCGTCGGTTGTCTCATACGCCAGGTATCGGTCCCGTAGATAATCTCTCACAACTCGCACGAGGTAGGCAGGCACCTGGAAGGTTGTCTCCAGAGCCCCCAGAATATCTGTCCACCTCGCAGAGTTGAAAGCGTTGCGTATGTCGAATGTTGCCAAGAGTACCATTGGCCTGGCTCCATAACATATGTCATTTGTCTTGTTTACGATCTGTACTACGTCAGTTATTGCTCCAATTGTTGAGCGTCCTCGTCTAAATCCATGCTGTCGGTCCGAAAGGTCTCCGGCGGCCTCCACCGCCTGCAACAGTCTCGGTCGCAGCAATAGCTCGTACAATTTTCCCGGTGTGTTAAGAAGGCTTAGAAGTCTATAGAAGGACGACGAAACGGGATCCCCCTTACCTTTAGCGATAAGGATCAGCCGCGCGCTCTTCCAGGGACCCCCAAACACTCCCGCCATCAGGCAGCCGTTGTAGAGCTGCAGCAATGCATCGGGCTGTTGGGCGACGATGATCCGCAGCAGCTCACCAGGCACACCGTCAGGCCCCGGGGCTTTCCGAGGCTTTAGCTTGGCTGCAGCACTCTCGAGCTCCGCCACCGTGAAAAGTGGGCACTCCATTGCGCTGTCCTCGTCCGTGTCGTCAGTTCTGTCTGGGTGGGATGGAAAAAGACCGTCAACAATCCTCTCCATCGTGTCCGCGTCTTTCGTCTCCAGGGGATTCCAGGCGCAAAGTTTGCGGATAACAATCTTGTAGCCCTGCCCCCAGGGGTCCGAATCTACTTCGTCCTCCAGTCGTCTCCAGTACTGTCGTTTTGTGGCGTTTATCGTGTGTCTGAGTAGTTTCCTCGCAAGCTTGTGTTGCTGCGTAAAAGCGTCTCTTTCGCCCCTGTTCCTTACGACTTTTGACTGTCTTCGTAGTCGGTAGCATTCACTTCTGATTTCAGCTATCTCTTGCGTCCACCAGTAAGTCTGCCGTTTGTCCTGTCTGTGTTGTTTCCGTGGCATCGTAGCTTTACAGATACAGTGCAGATACTTTTCCAGATCCTTAGCACTCCGTTCAGCCACGACTCGATCTGTTTGCCCTTGGGACGGATCTGCAGAAGGTATCGCTACGTTCCGCAGTTGTCTCGCGAGCTCGACCCTGTATATCCGTCCCACGTCCCATCGTGTAGTCCGTCTGTTTTGTCTTCGCCTCGCCGCTGTGTCATTGGTCAAGCTGAAGACAATGTACTAGTGATCACTGGCCGTGTAGTCCTCGATCACTCTACATCCCCTTAACCTTGTCAGCATACTATCTTTGGCTAGGGTAATATCTGGTATGGAGTTACCAAAGCCGGGTCGTTTGTACGTGATCACGTTTCCATCATTTATTACTTCCAGTTCCAGTCGGGCGGCCATTTGCAGTATGAGTCGTCCTCGTCTGTTCGTTGCTGGCATACCCCATTCGATCGCTCTCGCGTTGAAATCGCCCGCCACGATCACGTCGCCAGAGAGGTCTCTAACGACGTCTTCCAGGACTTCGAGCTTTTCTGCATATTCGCGTGCGCTATTATTCGGGGAAAGGTAGACACTGACAACGGTGGCAGTACCGACCCTCACCCAAACATAATCTTCTCCGGACCCGCTGTCTGTGATCCACGACGCGTTTATCCCTCGTACCCATACCGCCGCCGTGTTCGTGCTGCTAGCTATCCACGTCGGTTCGGGGAGATTTCTGTATTGCTTGCTTATTACGAGCACGTCCGCGTCCGTTTCCGCCGCAATTTGTGGGAGCAACGCGTGTGCCACGCTGCTCCTGTTCAGGTTGCATTGGAGTATTGTCAGGTCCATTTTGTCTGTTTCGTCTTGTGCTCCGTCAGTGCTGCTTTAAACACTGCACATGAGGCCGTGTCAGGCACGTGAGCCGAGGATTACTTCCGTTCCTTTGTTAGTTCCTGTGGCATTGTCCGCTGCGTCAGCCAGGTTTCCTACCGGCGCAGTAAGATAGCAGGGAGACTCTCGTTGATGTTGACTCACAGGCTGCACTGTTAAGCCTGCTTTCTGTGGTGTGTCATTCATTTTTTTTCCTCCTTTCTTCTTCACGTGTTCGAGTGTGCTTTGTAATGGTCAGGAGGCCCAATGAGTAGTAAGCATGACATCCCGTCCTGAGCTTCCCCAACCAATAGGCGATCTAGCAGTCCGGTGGCATCGACCTTGCCCCCCCCCCCCCCTCCCGCAGCGGAACTACTACAGAAGGCGAGCTTTTTCGCGCAATGTGCAGGGCAGCCTCCCTTGCTGGCTAAGCAGGGTTCGGGCCATCCTACTATTGTGCGGCCCAGCAGTGCATTTCTGGTTTTACAGGCAGCACCCTCCAGACTGTAATCGCTCTTGTTGATGGTGAAGCCCCCTCATGGACATCATTTACTTACAGTCAAGGGGCACTGCTGCACCGCAAGCCCCTCCGGAAGCGAACCTCAGCGATTCCTCACATACTTGGGAGAAACCCGTTTATAGGCCCCCCAGCCACTCATAACCCGCTGGGCGTTGGTCGTTTATAGGCGCACCCCTCCAACATTCATGAGCATAATCGTTGTAAATTTTAAAAACCTATGGCATTTTTAGAAACCGCAATTAAATTGCAAACGTTTTGTGCTACTCTTATGCCAATGTACAGTTTTTATATCGTATAAAGAGGCTACCTCACTTATTCTATGCAGCGAAAATCTAGAAACAGCCTTATATTGGCATAAGAGTAGCATAAAACGTTTACAATTTAATTGCGGATTCTATAAGTGCCTTGGGTTTTGCAAAATTCGCAGTAATTTTGCAAAAAATAATGTTGGTTTGATTGGCGTCTCCCCTCCATGTTCTCCACATTATACATTTGAATTTGCGGCAGTCTGCATTCTGTTCTCCTATTGGTGCGTGGCGGCCATGACAGCTGAGACGCGTACTGGCGCCACCTGGGCCGAGCTTGTAGGGCCTCCTCATAAATCATATATGTACTCAATCGAGAAATGTTGCTAAGCAAATAAATGATAAACAACGTGTGAACTGCAGCGATGATAGTTGTCAGGATGAAGAGGATGCTGTGTCGATTTATTTGACGTATTTTGTCATGTTCGTTTTGTCTTTGTGAGAAGACCTTATCATCCGTAATTATAGAAGATAACTATAGTTTTTCGAGGTTAGAATCAGTATTTATATCGTAAATAGTCAGAATGATGGCTATGTTGATACGAAATCTCTAGCGATCTGTACAAGTTTCTGATTATATGAAATTTTGGTAGTATTACGAATGTATGTAATATGTTAATAGCCACTGAAACAACGAAACTACTTTCCACCTTGTTAATGTGATCAGCATTGCTTAAGTAAGTAGTAAAGAAGTTATTTTATCATTTGACAAAGGAGTTCTGCATAGATCCTTTAAAATTTACTGATGAGATATGACATATAGTAATGGAAGGAGTACTTTAGATGTCAATAGGTTTCATGCTGTTTATCGCTAAAATAGTAAAATGTGGTATTTTTAGTTTATTCAAGATCTTAAATTGATTACTTATCGCCTATTACTTCTCAGAGTGTACGTCAAATCGTTTAAATACATTATTTGTTGCATTGCAGGTACGTAATGTAATCTTTTCAAAATTTACAACTAGTAACAGCTGTTATTGAAGCGAGAGCACCCCCTGATGAAGTCAAATGAAATATAGCTGCCTTGTAGAAACCGATGTTTTAGTCATTCTCCAGCGAAGGTGGTACTTTTTTGAGGTTATTAACTGTCCAGTCTAGTAATAAAATTGTGCGTTTAAAATTTTATGTGTTGCTGTTAGTTTAGGTGATATATGTTGTATGTACATACTTAAAAAGTTCGTAAATTCCCTGACTATTTTACTCATAATCTACAAATCAATGATTTTTTAAGTTCTTAAGCTTCTCCAGGGTTAATCAATGAGTCAGGTAGACAGGATGCCAATCGTTTATGGTTGTCTTGAGGTAAAAAATGCAACGATCAAGGTACAGCTGCACTGCGACTCCACCTGTGTTCTATGCGCCAACAGCTTTAATTAATCAGTGCTCAAAAATCAAAATTATATAATGCGTATACTTTGGCAGACTCTGTTGTGAATGAGAAGACACTGAGGCACGAAAGAAGGAGCTATTCTCAAAAATTTAGCTAACTTGGTATATAATATCAGTAGACGACAATTAAAAGTAGTAGAAGAAGATAACTGGCATGCGAAAGCACTTTATGAAGAAGAATGTAAGGATGTTATTGGATGCCACACTGTTAACAACAAAGACTGAAATGATGAAGAGTCAGATATGGAATTGACCAAGAGCCTTGGCATAGTAACCTCCATTGCGCATTGTCAATCTATACCGAAAATAAAACACAATTTCAGCTGTGTTACCACGGTAGCGACTGTTAACTAAAAACAGCGAGTGGCCACTGGTACTTTTGGCAAGTTTTCTATATCTAGAATTTGTAGGTGTTAATCTTTCTAAAACAGAAATAAATCTTGAGAAGTTAATTTTTGAAATAAGCAATATGATAAAATTATAAGTAATGCCCATTATGGGATGGATAAGTAACAAAATTTGAAACTTTGATGTAACTCATTTGCTAGTCACCCTGCAGGCAATTATGGGATGGTACTAAATTCATATCGGTTATTCATGGTAGTATTTTACTCTTTCATAATGGTCATATTCTGTTGCAACGTCGGTACCCTAAGCGGGTCTTGGGCGTAGTCGTCCAGAGCGGACGGGTGGGTGCCTATCACCACTACACAGCGCGTCCTCAGGTTGCGGATAGAGGAACGGCCCCTGAGAAGGAGGTTAACTGCGAATAAATTGAATAAGCAGCCGCGGACAGCCGATAGGCCCGGGCGTGGGTGTGATGACCCCACACTGGCGAACGCATTCATCTAGAAACACTACGCAAGCACCACCACAACAACGAACACTCAACAATATTTCCTATTTTCACTTTCTCTTTCTACCTCACTATGTCTATATTCTATCTCTTTTAGCACACATTACAAAAATCCTGCTGTCGTGGAGGATGCGATGACAACTGCCCCGAAAGGGGATGTGTAGAATGATTCGCCACCTGGTCTTACGCGGTAACGAAGCCAGCGAAGGCGCGCTGCCTTGCAGGGGGGCGTTAGGATACGAGAATGATTCCGTAGTGTGTCCGAAGCTCTCATACTTAGTTCTAGAGAGGTATGGGGGTTATCACCTCTAGAACGGTTGACTCACCTGCGATCGGAACAGGATCCAAAACGCGCGGTTTTAACTTACTATCATGGCTCAAAGAAAACAAAACCAATAGAGACTTAAAGGTGGGAACGTGGAATGTGCGCAGTTTATACAGAGCAGGCGCGTACCAGGAAATCTTAAAAGAAGCTGGCGAGCGCAAATTAGATTTAGTTGCAATACAAGAAACTCGGTGGCAAGATAGCGGGATTTTAGCAAAAGATAACTTCACCATTATATTCGGGGGCGCGAGCGGACACTCCTTAGGTACCGAATTTCTGGTTAGCAAAAGAATTATACACGCTGTTAAAAGTTTCATATTCGTGAACAACAGACTCTCGTATATCATCATCGAAGGAGCGTGGTACAATTAAGTGGTTATTAACGTACATTGTCCTACGGATGACAAAGAGGAAGAGGTAAAGGATCTTTATTACGAAGCTTTAGAACAATTAATCGACCAATTCGCGTCTTACGACACCAAAATAGTAGTGGGGGATTTCAACGCTAAAATAGGGAAAGAGGAAATGTTTAGGCCCTCTATAGGCAAGGAAGGTCTGCACGAAACCAGCAACGATAACGGTATTAGAGTCATAAATTTCGCAGCGGCAAAAGATCTTATAGTAAAAACTACGTGCTTTAAGCACAAGGATATACACAAAGCAACGTGGACATCGCCGGACGGAGCCACGAAAAATCAAATCGATCACTTCCTTATCGATAAGAGGCGCCACACATGTACTTGACGTAAGAACCTATAGGGGGGAGAATTGCGACTCGGATCATTTTCTAGTAGTGGCCAAATTAAGAGCCAAATTAGTAGCCGGGCAAAATAGTAAACGGGCGAACAAAGTAGAAACCTTCGGCATTGAAAAGCTACGAAACGGGGTAAAGCGAATTCAGTATAAAGTAGAAATAAGTAACCGGTTTCAGGTTCTCGAGGACACAGATGCACCGATGGAGGTAGATGACGACCCAAACAGTCTATGGGGGGCTATCGAAAGAACGGTAAAAGAGGCCGCGAACAAAGTGGTAGGTAAAAAGAAAAAACCAAAGAGCAAACCATGGTTTGACGAAGAGTGCGAACTCTAGTTTGAAAGGCGCAAAAAGGCTAAAGTAGACAGCGTTCACAATGGAAACGATAGGACCGTAGAAGAGTACCACGAAATAAGAAAGCAAGTGGGTGCGATTTACAGAAACAAAAAGCGCGAGTACCAAAAGAGCGAGATTAGAAAAATAGAAACTAACAGTTAGGAAAATAACCCGCGCGAGATGTACAAAGGAATCAACGCTATTAGGAAGGGTTTCCAGAGTAGATCGCAATTAATGAAAGATGAGGGCGGGAATCTCGTTACAAGCGAAAATGAACTGCTAAAGGTGTGGAAAGGATATTTTGATAAGTTACTTAACGTACATGAAAACTGCGAGGAAACGGGAGATGAAATCCACACTGCTGAACTCCATATGGAAGAACCGACCTACAAAGATGTAGTAGCCGCGATCAAAAAACTAAAAAACAATAAGGCTGCGTGAAACGATTCTATACCAGCTGAACTAATTAAATATGGGGGCACCGCGCTTACATTTAGAATTTTTGAACTAGTATGTGCTATTTGGAAAAAGGAAACGATACCGGAAAACTGGAAAGAATCCATCATCATACCAATTTTCAAAAAGGGAGATAAGACAGATTGCAATAACTACCGGAAGTTATAATAGGAGAGTATCAGTGTGGATTCCGGCGTAACAGGTCGACGAGCGATCAAATGTTTACTATAAGACAGTTGTTAGAGAAAAAATGGGAACCTTGCGAAACAATACACCAACTATTTATAGACTTTAAAAAAGCGTACGAGTCTATCAAACGAAGCAAAATGTATCAAATCCTCGTGCTTCTCGGAGTACCAAAAAAACTCGTGAAATTAATTCAAATATGTCTGAACGGAAGCACGGGAAAGGTCCGAGTAGGCAGTAACGTATCCGAATCATTCATGATACGCGACGGTTTGAAACAAGGTGACGGTCTTTCTACGGCACTCTTTAACTTAACACTAGAATATGTTGTTAGAAAAATGCAGACTAGCGGGCTAGGTGCAACCCTTAACGGAAAAACACAAATTCTGGGATATGCGGATGACTTGGACATACTGGGGGATAACGGTGCAGCGGTAGCGAGAAATGCGGAAATTCTCATAAATGCGGCTGAGGACACGGAGCTAGAGGTGAGCGAATCGAAAAGGAAATATATGATCATGGACAAACTGGGCATTTGGGAAGGTGAGGGTGATCTTAGAGTCGGAAATTATACTTTCGAAAAGGTTAGCGAATTCAGATATTTAGGCACAACCATAAATGATCAAAACGAAATTAAAGCTGAGATTAACAAGAGACTTCATTCGGCCCTCCTGCAAGGCCGTATGGCATCCTGACGAATTCAAACAAACCAAGTCCAGGTACGGTGAAGGCAGTGATTGGGATGGATCGCTCGGTAAGAGGTATTTGTAAAAATGCTCCTGAGCAGTCCAACGCCGTTATATATCTAGCGTGCTGTATTTTCCGCAGTATCATGACCATATAAGGAAGCGGGTACGCAGCTATTTTTGACACAGCATTAACCTTACAGTAGTCGACGCAGAAGCGAAAGCTGCCGTCGGACTTCCGTACCATAACCACTGGGCTGGACCAATTACTTTGGGACCTCCTAATTATTCCGGCACGGAGCATCTTGTGGACTTGCTCATGCATCTCGTCCTCTAAAATTTCCGAAACAGGGTAATACCGCTGTTTAATTTGGCGAGCACTGCCAACGTCAATATCATGATGAATCCAATCTGTGCAGCCTAGTTGCTCACAGGAAGGATCGGGTAGCAATTCTTTCATTAGATCATCGATTTCTAAGCGTTGCTCATCGGTAATTGCTTCAATTCCGAGAGAGGCGAGCGACAAAAGCTCCTCAGCACGCATAGACGAGAGAACGGCCGGTATCTCCACATCTGTGCCTTGGAGCAGTAGCTTATTTGCTACTGGGTCAAGCATCGCCGAAAATGCGCGAACGAAGTCTGCACCCAAGGTGCATTCAGTTTCGACTTCGTTCAAAATAAGAACATCGATTGAATGAGTTATCCCTCCTACAGAGAAGGGCAATCTGCCGCTACCCACTATGGTGACGTAATGACCGTCGACTGCTCTAGCCCCGGGGCCCACATGAGGTCGTACTCGCAAATTTAATGAAGCAGCGAGCGATATGCCTATGGGGCCAAGGACTGTGCGCGAGGCTCCAGTGTCGTAGAGTCCTCTTAATTTGTATTGGCCAACCCCTACGGCTAACCACCACCGTGGGTACTTCTCTACTAAAGCGCTAGCTACAGTACCTCCATCGCAAGACGCCTCCACATCGGCCGAGCTACTCGTGGCTAGCGATGAGTCACTCGCCGTGCCGTGTGGTGTTTGCGCTACTCCTGTTACGCTTTTAGTGTTGAAGGTCCACGGATCCTCTAGAGCGGTAGGGACCTTGTCTACTCGCTCTCTTTCTCGTTTTTTGACAATTCTTTTGCACATTCTGGGCAGGAGAAATTAGTGTACCCTGGCCAGCTGCAATTCCAGCAGAGAATTCTATTGCCTTCAGGTCCTGCCGGTTTGTCCCTATTTTTATCAGACTTGGGAGTAATCGACTCTGTTCGATTACCTCCCCGCTGCCAGCCGCCTCTACCACGTTTTCCTCCACGACCTCGGCCGCCACCGCGAGTTGACGCTCGATGGCTGTCACCCGTTCCTTGTTTAGGTGGCGTTTCCTCTTCGGTCGAGGAAGATTCATTTTGTGTAGAATTTTTCCCTGCGCTTGACGTGTTGCGGCTGGGAGAGCTTAGCTCTTGGGTCTTCTTCCGGAAAAACTTCTCAAAATGCTTCTCCAGATCTTCTGTCGGAGACGATAACTTCGCGTCCAACGAGGCAACGCTGGCCGGCTTGGCTTTGGCGGCTTTATTAGCAGGCCTATAAGCTGTTTCCGGCAGCATGCTCTGCTCGGCTGGAGAAGGCGGCCTCCACTGGCCGTCTTCGTCGTCTTCTGCTTCTTGAGCTTTGTCGAGGAGTTCTTGAGTATTGGTAAGTCTTCCCCGGTAAATCTTCATCTTCTTTTTAAGCTTCGGGAGCATATTGTCGATGACTAGATTTACTTGGTCCTGCGGATCCCATGGCTGGTCAAATCGGCTTAAAACCGTGAGGAGGGAGACTATATAGTCTCTCACTGGCACGTCTGCACCTTGTGTGCGTAGATGAGCTTCGACCACCAGAGCAGCTCTCTTGAAATCTTGGTACGTTTGCCACGAAGGCCTCAAAGTACGATACCAGAATAGTGCAGGTTTCTCGAACATGGGGACCATGGAGTCTAAAAGCTCCTCGTCGGGAATATTATCTAAGCGTCTATTCTCCTCGACTAGCTCCAAAAATTCCTCGATACTCACTGCTTTGTCGCCTGAGAATTTTAACCTCCATTCTCGAACAGTTTTACCAAGATTCTTGGTTCTCGGACGAACGGTGTCCGAATTATACCAGGTGTCGTATGGCGCAACTCCCGTACTCGGGTAAGTCGCACGAGGATTCAACTGCGAGAACGAATTCTTGCTCGGCTGAGGCCAAACCCCCCTGTCCCAGCTCGAGCGTACGGGTTGACTAGAGACGGATGCGGCCGGTAAGCAGACGTTAGAATGCTGCTGAGCGCATGTGGGAGAAAACCTAGGTAGGAATGCACGTATTACTGTAGGAGCATTCAAGCAGTAACCCTTAGCTGTGGAGTGAAATATCGGCGCGTGTGCGTTTAGAGGTTTTATTTCGTTTAAGTTTTGCTTACTGTTTTGACCCGAGATATCGTAATAATTTAAGTCAAACGTATCTTGAAATTGGACACTTTTCGCGCTACGGTTTGCTCTATTGCGTAGCGCATCTTCAGCTACGTATTTTTGCGCATTAGAGACTACATTCTTTAACTGTTGTTGAAGATCTTGTATTATATTTTCTAAGTCAACAATTTTTGATGATTGAGTCTGGGCTTTTTCTGCTTGCTCGGAGATGTAATTATCCATCTCCAATTGATTTTTCTGCAGTTCAGCCTCCGATATCCAAGCTCTTCGTAGTTCAGTAGCTACCGCCACCTGGATGAATTGGACCTCACCGCTTGGCAAAACTGTGCGGACTAAAGGCGGATCCATATTTTGACTTGTCTTGGATATGCCCTGCGGCGTTGTGGAGGTTAGCTTAACTTGTGCGCCAGCTGATCTGCTATAATGTGCGCCTGTAGGCACTGATGTAATTGTAGTAGTAACTGCTGTGGTAGCAACGTGCGCTGGTGCAGAGCTATGGAGCGTCGGCCCTCGTGGCGTTTCCAAGTTTATTAAGTCAGCTTCCCTGCGTGTTTGTTGGCTTGAGTCGGTAGTCATTGTAAGTGACCTGTCCCTAGCCTTTTGGTTATCATGTGGCGAGCTTGACGGTAGCTGCGCGTTTTCTTGCAGGCTATTTTCAAGTTCTTCCTCTGCCTCAATTACTGCAAGGACGTCATTTCTCAAATCTTCTGGGAAGCTTGGTGACTGTACGAAGGTCAAGCTTAATCATCTCTTCTAGCTATATCTTCTTCTGAATTGCTATCTATTTTAAAATCTTCGGCGCTGTAGTTGCCATGGAGTCTTCTTAACAGTCTATTCGCTCGCTCAAATAGCGTACCGTTTGTATATAATTCTAAGTGTTCTAACGCATCGTCCACTTCTATACTCGACAAATTCTGAATCCAGTCACGTATTCTAACATCAACATTTTCTTTAAAAATCGTCAAATCAGCGATAGTCCAACTTGACGCCATTTTTCGAATTTATTTTAATGCTTCATAACGTTTTTTTTTAAAAGATTTTTTTTTTCAAAATTCAAAACATTTCAAGTTAAATTAAAAAAAAAATCCAATGCAATTAAAAAAAAAATTTCACGCAATTCCTAATTTTCTAAAAAAAAATTTTGGATCGATTTGTCGAGGGTACAGTTGAACGTGACAAGGGAACGCACGCCCAAAATGCAACAAATATAACGAGGGTCAATTAATTTTAAACAGTTAAATAAATAAACAAAATTAATATAAACGATTAAACGTAATAGTGACAGAGTATATATAAGCTTTGTAGCACACGCCGTTTGCCGTAGCCGTATCAAGCGCGACGGCAATACACGTAATGTACGGCTGCTCGGCGGAATATTCCGGGCCGTAGTACAGTCGAAAATTCGAGTTTCAAATATTCTAAAACTCCACGCTTTAATTATCACAACGATAAAATTTTAGAGCGCTGGAAAGTGTTCTCCCTGTTTACGTTTCGCCGCTACCTGACTCTCGCGAGTGTAAATACGTAGGGTCGCGCGCGCTTAGCGGAGCAACTCGGGCGCTTATAATCCGAACTTGTAAACACACGCGCTCGCTCTCGAAAATTCCTCTCACACTCGCGAAAACTACGCAGTTACTTTTACAATTGAATAGTTCAACTATTCAATTATTCTACAATTAAATAGCCCCGAAACGTATGGGCGCCAAATATAACGGTGCTTACTACCGTGTATAAAAGATCAGTAACGAGTATACTGATCTAAAGTGTATCGAAAGGAATTGATGCAGCAGCTCGTAGCAGGCTTCTTGAAGGCTATACGAAGCCTGGCCCGTAGCGCAGTATGCTGTACGTGCTCGTCCTTGAGCACGTGAGCCCGCGGAGGCGTCGTGAGTGCTTATGCTGCGTAGCTTAATCGCGAATGAAATAAACGCATATCCGAGAGGGGTGAGCGCGGGGAAAAGGCAGAGAGTCAGGCGTAAAATCACAAAGAGCAGGTGAAGTTCAGACTTATGTTTGTGTATTGTAAAAACAGCCAAATACAGTAGCGGCACGAGGCAAGAGAGAGACAAAGCGAAGCCTAATGCAGAGAGAGAGATCAACGATCAAGCAGGTACTTACATTCACTTCCGTGCTGTCTCGCTCGGATGCCGCGTGGCTCGTCTTGAACGGCGCAAGCGGGTGACCGGGGCCCTCGCTGGGCAGCAGAGTAGATGCCTCGTGGCCTTGAGTGTGCGTCCGGCTACGGCGGGAAGACGAGCGGCAGCAATCGCTCAGCTCGTAACGAACACGCGGCGTGAAGTTGCACTCAGAGCGATAACACCGGCGACACACAAGGACACAGCTTGCTAGAGGCAATCTCGCGGGTTTTTCGCACGCAAAGTCCACGAGGGTTCCCGATCCAAGGAAAAAAGTGAAACCGTTCGACTGTAATCTTCGGCGGAACGAATCGTACTTATCTCGCACGGGACGCGGCGGCGAAACCAGCGTGGGCTTTCTCCCACTCTCCCTCTCGCGGCACGTGCGTGGCTCTCTCTCTCTCTCTCTCTCTCTCTCTGTGTTCGCACGCTGGGTCTTCTGCTCTCTCACTTACCTTGCCGCTGAAAGAATGTACATAATATATATTTATACATATGTATATACATGTGTTGTGCTGAGGGAGAGAGACATAACGAGAGTACGATAGTCAGCTCGTTATAGTCTGTAAGCAGTTTGTTAGTGCTTGTAGTCAGGTTTAGATCTTTAGGCACGAAGTGAATTATGTTGTCCTTTAAATAAGTCACACACTCTCTCGTACTTAATAATTTCAAGCTGGTCATAGTGGCGATCGGCTCTGCTATACCAAGCAACGGCGCTGTTGCTGGATATTGCTTATTGGTGTCGGTCGTAGCTGGGCCATTATCCGGCATACTTACTGGACGCGCACCGTCGTCTACTGGTTTTTGGCTGTCTATATTATCAGCTTTTTCAAGTCTCTTGTTCTCTTCCATTAATTTGTCTAGAAGGTTCTGATGAACGAATGTTTCATCTTCGCTGTCCTCCTGCTCTATTGTTGATAGGTTATTCCATGAAGGTGCTTTCGTAAGTTCGCCATGCCAAACAGTAGAGCAGGCGTTAGTGTTTTTTAGAGGGGATTTAGCCCGGATTGGGCTAGCATACTTCTGTGCGTGCTCCAGCATCCCTTCCCTTACTGTACTGCTTGGTATTGAATTGTTTTTATTAGTTTTTATCAAATCTTCCGGCAATTCGTCCGCTGGTTTGGACGGTGACGGTGATAGAGACTTAGCTTTCCGCTCTGGTACTAAGCTGGACGCGTTCTCGATATTCCACTCTTCGTCTGTGAAATCCTCGTCCGCAGCAATGTCCTCCACTATAGTTTCCGGGAGCTGTTCCATATAGTTGTCCCAGCATAGCGATGACTTCCCATTGAAAGTTGTATCCTGGGGCCTCTCTTCCACCGAACCCAACTCCTTTGCGCTCACTTCTCGGCCCCTTTTTGTACTATTTTTCTGAATCCGTGACAACTTATCTAACTCTTCTTCCTTACTTACTTGTCCTTGTACGGACCTTCTCATAGTAGAGTGCAACTAAGGATTCAATAATTCGCCTTCAGTACTGGAAGACGATGAGTCTTTCATAGGTGTTTTCAGTATAATTTTTGTTAATTTTGTTTGTGCTGGTAAGACAGATTTCGCTTTTCTTATAGGTTTATCTTGCAAAACTTCCTCAACTTCGCTTTCCCCCAAGCTTTTACCTGAATTTAAAGCTTCTTCTGAATTGATGTCACTATCTGATTTTAAATCGTTTCCTATTAGGCTTGGAAGAATCGACCTTTTCCTTAACGGTATAGGCGGTGCGTCTGATGTATCGTTGTTGTTTTCTTCCGTTAGCGTGACGTCCGTGGTTTGCTCTTCACTTGCTGACGAAAATTCTGTCACTTCTGGGTCTGAAAAGGCCACAGTCTTCACCGTGTCCTTTCTCCTTTGTCTCAATCTTTTTGCAATAGTACTTCCGTCTAAATCTGTTACAATGCTGCTACCCTAAGCAGGTCTTGGCCGTTGTCGTCCAGATCGGACGGGTGGGTGCCTATCACCACTACACTGCGCGTCCTTAGGTTGCGGATAGAGGAACAGCTCCTGAGAAAGAGGTTAGCTGCGAATAAATTGAATAAGCAGCCGCGGACAGCCGATAGGAACAGGCGTGGGTGTGATGAGCCCACACTGTCGAACGCATTCATCTAGAAACACTACGCAAGCACCACAACAAAAAAACACTTCACATTATCTCTTATCTCTTAATCTATCTCTTTCATCACACATTACAAAAATGGGCAAAAATCCTGCTGCCGAGGAGGATACGGGAGCGATGACAACTGCGCCGAAAGGGGATGTGTAGAATGATTCGTCACCTGGTCTTACGCGGTAACGATGCCAGCGAAGGCGCGCTGCCTTGCAGGGGGGCGTTAGTATGCGAGAATGAAACCGTAGTGTGTCTGACGACGAATTGACACTGTCCTCGTCAAAGTCGGAAAGCTCTCATACTTAGTTCTAGAGAGGTATGGGGTTATCACCTCTAGAACGGAGGACTCACCTGCGATCGGAACAGGATCCGAAGCGCGCGGGTTTAACATACTATCATGGCTCAAAAAAATCAAATCCGAACCAGAAGGGACTTAAGGGTCGGAACTTGGAATGTTCGCAGTCTATACAGAGCAGGCGCGTTTAAAGAACTCGTAAAGGAAACTGATAGGTACAATCTAGATTTGGTAGCAATACAGGAATCGCGGTGGCCAGATGGCGGAGAACTAGCATCGGGTAACTTCACGTACCTGTATGGGGCCGGGAGTGGGGGATCTCTAGGCACCGGATTTCTCGTAAGCAAAAGCATCATACATTCGGTTAAAAGTTTCAAATCCGTCAATGAGAGGCTCTCGTACATCATTATCGAAGGTGAATGGAACAGATATGTATTTATTAATGTGCACTGTCCTACGGAGGACAAAGAAGAAGAAGCTAAGGATCTCTATTAGGAAACTTTAGAGCAGGTAATCGACCAGTTCGCGTCTTACGACACAAGAATAGTATTAGGCGATTTCAATGCTAAAATAGGTAGGGAGGAAATGTTTAGGCCTACTATAGGGAAGGAAAGCCTGCACGAAGCCAGCAATGATAACGGTATTAGGGTCATAAATTTCGCGGCGGCAAAAGATCTTATAATCAAAACTACGTGTTTAAGCACAAGGACATACACAAGGCAATGTGGACATCGCCGGACGGGGCCACGCAGAACCAAATTGATCATTTCCTCATTGAAAAAAGACGCCATACTAACGTTCTCGACGTAAGGGCTTTCAGAGGGGCAGATAGCGACTCGGACCACTTCCTAGTAGTAGCCAAATTAAGAGCTAGACTAGTAGCGAATCAAAATAGTAAGCGAGCAAACAAGGTAGAAAGCTTCGATATTGAGAAACTACGAGATAGAACAGAGCGAATTAGGTACCAGATAGAAATTAATAACAGGTCTCAGGCACTTGAAGAAGCAAACACATCGCCGGAGGGGAATGACGAACCGAATAGCTTATGGGGGGACATCGAAAAAACGGTAAAAGAGGCCGCGAACAAAGTACTGGGTAGAACTCTAAGACGAAGAGTACGAACTCTGGTTTGAAAGGCGCAAAAAATAGAAGCGATAGGACCGTAGAAGAGTATTCTAACGTAAGGAAACAGACGAGCGCGATCTACAGAAATAAGAAGCGGGAGTATCAAAAGAATCTTATTAGGAGAATAGAAACTAACAGTAAGGAAAATAACCCACGCGAAATGTACAGAGGGATTAGCGCTATCAGAAAGGGTTTTAGGAGTAGAGCGCAATTGATGAAGGACGAAAACGGGGACTTCGTAACAAATGACAATGAATTACTGTCGCTGTGGAAAAATTATTTCGATAAATTATTAAACGTGCACGAAAATAGCGAAGAATGAGGGGACGAAATTCACACTGCTGAACTCCACGTGGAGGAACCAAGCTACCAAGAAGTAGAGGCCGCGATTAAAAAACTAAAAAACAACAAAGCCGCGGGAAATGACTCTATACCAGCTGAGTTACTCAAATCGAGGCGTCGAGCTGACTTTCAAAATCTATAAACTAGTATGTGCCATCTGGAAAAATGAAACAATACCCGAAAATTGGAAGGAATCTATCATTATACCGATTTTTAAAAAGGGGGATAAGACAGACTGCAATAACTATAGGGGTATCTCACTTTTAGCAACGTGCTACAAAGTTCTGTTAAACGTAATACAAGCTAGAATCACTCCATTCGCGGAAGATATAGTAGGGGATTATCAGTGCGGATTTCAGCGCAACAGATCGACGAGCGATCAAATGTTTACCATAAGACAGTTGTTAGAGAAAAAGTGGGAATTTTGCGAAACCATACACCAACTATTTATAGATTTTAAAAAAGCGCACGACTCTATTAAGCGAAGTAAAATGTATAAAATTCTAGTACTTCTCGGTGTACCGAAAAAACTCGTGAGATTGATTCAAATATGTCTGAACGGAAGCACGGGAAAGGTCCGAGTAGGCGGTAATATATCAGAACCTTTCACGATACGCGATGGTTTAAAACAAGGGGATGGGCTCTCTACGGTGCTGTTCAACTTAACGTTAGAGTATGTCGTTAGAAAAATGCAGGTTAGCCAGCTGGGCGCAACGCTTAATGGAACAACGCAGATACTAGGCTACGCAGATGACTTGGATATACTGGGGGATTGTAGGGAAACGGTAGCAAGAAATGCGGAAATCCTCATAAAAGCGGCAGAGTATACAGGGTTAGAAGTTAGTGAATCAAAATCAAAGTACATGATTGTGGATAAACTAGGCATCTGCAGAGGGGAGGGGAGGGGATGGAGATCTCAGAGTTGGGAATTTTACT
Organism: Nasonia oneida; assembly: GCA_037356405.1. NCBI lineage: Eukaryota > Metazoa > Arthropoda > Insecta > Hymenoptera > Pteromalidae > Nasonia > Nasonia oneida. Next base: position 47,825 of record JAZHPH010000124.1, on the reverse strand, counting down.
TTTGAAAAGGTTAGCGAATTCAGGTATCTGGGTACGACCATAAATGATAGAAACGAGATTAATGTCGAAATAAACAAGAGACTCCATTCGGGTAATGCTTGCTTCTACGCCGTGAGTAATTTACTCAAGTCGAAGCTGTTGTCTAAAAACGTTAAAATACGAATATACCGGACAATAATAGTGCCGGTGGTTCTGTACGGGTGCGAAACGTGGGCTCTCACTAAGCAGGCGGACAACGGTTTTAGGGTATTTGAAAATAAAGTCTTGCGAAAAATATACGGGCCGAAGAAAGATGAGGAAACCGGGAAATGGAGGAGACTACACAATGATGAGTTACACAATCTGTACGCGTCACCAAATATTAACAGAATAATAAAATCGCGCAGATTAGGATGGGCAGGGCACGTAGCAAGAATGGGAGACGACCGTACGGCAGCGCGTGTCATGAAGGGCAGGCCGATGGTAACGCGACCTCTAGGTAGACCTAGACGTAGATGGGAGGACAACGTAAAAGCGGATCTAGTAGAAATAGGACGGGTGGGTGTCGATCGGAGAGGTGCATCTTGGGTGGGGTTGACACAAGATAGGGCAGCGTGGAAGGCTTGTGTGGATGAGGCAATGAACTTTCGAGTTCCAAATGCCACGTAAAAAAAAAACTTCCGTCTAAATTGGCCTATCCACCCACCATACCAGCAGGAATCGGTATTGCATCTTTTCTTGAACTTGGTTTCGGTCCTGTTTTCTTTTTGTCCGTTTCTTTCGTATCGTCCGACTTGTTTTTCCTTCTATTTTGCCTAATCAGCGATGTTTTTGTCGGTTTTGGCCTAATCGGCATCATTCGCATCTCTTCACCCCGGTTTTTCGTTTCTTCGCCTTTACTCTCATTGTCTGAATTCTCTTGGTCGTGCTTATTGATTGGATATCTAGACAATGCGTCCGCATTGACATTCAGTCGTCCGGGTTTATACTTAAAAGTGTAGTGATAATTTCTCAACCGCATTCTCCATCTGTTAAGCCGACTAACGGGGTCTTTCAAAGAGTCCATTCAGGTTAGAGGTTCATGGTCTCCGTACACCGTAAAGTGCCTTCCATACCGGTAGTGTCTAAAATAATCTACGGCTTCTACCATTGCCACACATTCTTTTTCGGTTGTTGAATAATTTTTCTCAGTTTTATTGAGAGAGCGGGACATGTAAGCTATTGGGTGGTCTTCGCCTGGCTCTCCTTGACTGAGGACTGCTCCTATTGTTCCGTCACTGGAATCCGCAGTTAATATGAACGGCTTTTCCATGTCTACTGATACTAAAACTGGCGCCTCACACAAGGCTTGTTTTAATACCTTGATACTCTGCTCCACTTCGGATGTCCACTCCCACTTCTTGTTCTTCTACAAAAGGGAGTTGAGTCGTCGGGCTTTGTCCGCGAAATCTTTAATGAAGCATCTATAGTACCCCGCTAATCCAAGAAATTGTCGGATTTCTGTTTGATTAATTGGTTTCGGAAAGTTCTTAACTGCCGAAATTTTATTCAGATCTGGTCTTACTCCATAGCAGTCAATTATGTGTCCCAAATATATAATTTGTGGAGTCAAAAACTAACATTTATCTATCTGTAAACGTAACCCTGCATGAGAGAGTCGGTCAAATACTTTATAAATTTTTTCTCGTGTTCTTCTAGGCTATTTGCATAAATCACGATATCATCTAGAAAAGCGTACATTTCTACACCCTGTAAACCCGATAAAATACAGTCCATCAAACGTTGGAATGTTGGGGGTGCGTTAGCCAAACCAAATGGCATACACACGTACTCAAAATGGCCATATTTGTTGTTGAAAGCAGTCTTTTGAATACCCTCCGGTTCTAACTCTAACTGGTGAAAACCCATAGCTACATCAAAAACCGTGAAGTACCTTGCACTGCCAATTTGTTCCAAAATGTCTACAATGTTAGGTAATGGATAAGCGTCCTTTATCGTTTTTGCATTCAATTTACGATAATCAATCACCAATTTAAATTTCCTTTTACCGCCCGGCCCCGGTTTCTTGGGAACAATTCTGCAAGGGCTGCAAAATGGACTATTTGAACGTCTGATGACACGTGCATCCAGAAGTTTTTGTAGTTGATTAAATGACTCCTCTTCTTGTCCGGTCGGTCCTCTTTTATATTTAACGCGGACTGGTTCGTCGTCCGTTGTCCTAATCTTATGTTTCACACAGGACGTTCTTGGCGCTTTATCGCCGGGCAAATAAAACAAATGAGAGTATTTCTTCACTATTCGTTGTATTTGACGCAGTTTGTGTCTCTTGTGGTACGTTTTTCTCAATTTTCCATGATAAACGATACTCTGTCTTCTGCATTTTTCGGAGCCGCTCCACCCAGTGGAAAGTCCAGAAAATCATCATCTTCACTTAATTCTAGAAGTACTAAATCAGCAAAAAATTGATATATAACAAATTCCTACCCTATTTTCTACTGTATATAAGTATTTCTATGCATATAGCAACACCAAGTCTTTTCATTATTAAAACGTTGAGCTTATTAACTAATGCTTCTACACATCGCAATGATTTTTTGTGGATAGAGTTTATAATACAAATTGCTCGCATTCGTCAAAAGAATAAACTAGTCATTGTTTGCTCGAAGTTAAGGGGCTGTCGTAGCAAACTATAATGATTGTGACCTCACCTCGCGCCGTAGTTCTTATTATTTGCTTTTGATATACTTCAAATCAAAAAACTTCATATAATGAAATATTGTACTGGAAAGTGGCGGTCATCTTACTGATTCTCACTTTCATGTCGCCTCTACCTTGCATTGTAGTTCTCAGTGTTTGTCTAAATTATACATTAGTGTACATAGTTAGGTGCTTGTAAATATATAGCTTTATAATACGCACCTCGGCACCACGTTTATGTACGATAAATGAGTTTATTCATTTGTTATGTATGATCCAAAATATTTTTGAGGTTAGGAAAACCAGAACATTTCGACCGATCAGCGTGGCTTCGACATCTCCTATACAAATTTTGTTGTTCTTTTACAAAAATGTCTACTTGACCATCGCAGCACTCGAGCCGCAAGAGCCTAACCTTGTCATTCAGCGCGCGGTAAAATTCTCGGAAGAAAGCGTCATGGCTGCCTCATCTCTCTCTCTCTCTCTCTCTCTCTCTCTCTCTCTCTCTCTCTCTCTCTCTCTCACATAAGCTATACGAAACGGATTTAGATTTAGATTTAGATTAATTTTGTTTTTCTGTACATTATATTGTACAATATTTACATTTTAGTAATTGATGTATATAGAGTGTTTTTAATTTAGTTTGGGTGATAGATGTTGTGTGTGGAATCGAATGTGCAATGGAATGTGATGTGATGAGGGCGAGATTGAAAGATGCCAGCTGTATGTGGAGAGTGAAAGAGTATTGACTAGGGCTCGATGTTGTCCTGTGCCATGAAGTGGCGTTTGGCCAGTGTCTCAAAATGTGTGACAGAGTTTGTGTTCCGTAGATGAGGTGGTAGAGCGCTCCAAAGATATGAGTCGCTGACATAAAATGACTTCCGCAGCGTCTCTGTGGCAAAGGGGGGTATGTCCAGGGGGTCACCTCCTCCCTCACAGGGCGGAGTGCAACGTGGAAGTCAAAAAAGGCCATGATATAGGCTGGAGTGGCAGTGTTAAAGAGCTTCCTTAAGAAGCAGACCATGAAGTATTTTCTATGTCCAGCGGTGGTGAGCCATCGCAACTCACGCCTGTAGAGGGAGATGTGCTCGTCCCTTCTTACCATAGATGTAACGGATTCCCATGTTCACCAGTCTCTGTAGCTTGGTGTCTAGTTCTTGAGTCCGGTCGCAGTACACTAGTGAGCAATAGTTAATGATGGGGATTAATAATGCTTGCACAAGGTGCTTGCGCAGTCGTTGATCAGTGCTTGTTCTAAAAAAATTGAGACTGTACATTAGTGAGTGGGCACGTTTACACAATTGTGTGACGTGTTCTTTCCAGGTTAGCTTAGAGTCGAGCACCAAGCCTAGACTGCGCACAGATGATTCGTATTTGACCCGGACTTCTCCTATATTAATATAGGTATTAGCAAAAGTTGGCAAAGCATTAATGTAGTAGAAAGAGCCCAGTACGATTGCCTGCGTTTTGCGAACGTTTTGCGAACGTTTTGCGAACTGCATCTATGTACGTTTTATGCAAGCAATAACGATACGCACTATAAAGCGAGTGCTGTGAAAAGGCTGCACGCAGACACATAAAGTCACGCAATCAATCTCTTAATACGCGACAATTTTTGAAAAGCTAACGCACACCTAGACATTTAGCGTAACTCTGCCTGCGTGCTAAGAACTTTGCAACGAATTAATGATTAAATTAATTCAATGAATCGACATTCATATACAAACGTGTATGCAGAACAAAGAAAATACAAATTTAATATAGTAAATATTAATTAAATTAATTAAAAAAACATTCCAACAGATTCAAGCTCAAACGCGGACTGAAAGGATATACGTGAAAAGATCCTGGATCGTTACGATCTGACCTACGAACGACCTGACGAGACCATGTGGCTTCAACTCTACAGTGAAAATATATGGATGATCAACTGCAAGGATGAAAATCTCCAACTAGGTAATGAAGTTATGTCTGTGATCAATGGTTACGTTTATATACATGAACACATTAAAACGAACCTACGGATGTGACTAGGTACGTGCGCACGTACAGACACTTATTGTTAGTCACAGATCTGCCAAACCTGCTCCGGTGCTCAGTGTGTCTTGGGCGGCGAAAGCCGTGTTTCGGCACACATTCCGCAACAAGAGACTAGGTTGGTTGGGGAGCTTTTTTGGAAGTGCCTCGACTAACTGCAAGATAGCCCGATACTTGTGCACAAAGTATAGGGAGCCTTGCAAGGGTATCCTTTTAACCGCAAACTATTGTTTATGTGAATAAACACAGATACAGATAAGAACATTGAAAGAATCAGCCAGAATGCCGGGAATTCTGAAAGCAGTAAGAGACTAAGTGGTAGGGTTGAGAGGATCCAGAAGCTACTGTAGCGACGGAGAGGGAGCAGGAGCTACTAAGTCATCGCCCCCATATACAAACTCAAGTACAACGAAAGCCAACATAGACGACCTCATCGGCATATTACAGAGCAGCATCACGACTTGAGTTAATCTCAGCGACAAGCTGGTCGAAGGAATGTCATCATTCGTGAGAGAGAACTCAAGGATGAATGTAAATCTTGAAAACATGACCAAGGCACTTAGAACGGACATGGACAATCTGAAAAAGTCTGTAGACGGTATAAAATTAAAGAATCAGAACACAGATGAACGAAAAAACTGGCTGGAAAGGTTGGTCAATTTGAAGCCAAGAAGCCCAAAATTATAAGCAACATACGCCCCGACGAACCGTTTAAACTACCACCGAAAGGATGCTGGCGCGGTTATCACCTAGTAAACCGTAACCAGTCTGTACCTCTGACACCAGGATTCAAAGATTTTGTCAGAAAATACGAAAGCAACGAAGGAATTGATAAAATGACGAAGACTGCAAAGAAAAGCTTGTTTTACAACGCTGTAGAGAAATCCTACCTAGAGATTATCACGGCAGATCATATGGCAGGCCGTGGTATGGGTGGGAGGTATACATACAATGAATAAAAAGATTTAATTTGTCAGATAGATAATTGACGTCAGGAGAACGTCGAGAAGTCAGCTTTTCTTGGGAACATCGATGAAAGCAAGGAGAAGGGAAGGTGTCGCTTTCAGACAAACGCTCCAAAAGTCGGGAAAAATCGAGCAAACGATGTGAAAGGTGTGGCAGCTACAGCCACGTGACTGCTCACACAACAAGCCAAAATGTTTTAACTGCAATAAGTTTGGTCATATAGCAGCTTGTAGATTGCAAAGAGCCAAAAATGGGATTTCCGCACAAAAGGACATCGAAAAGAAAAAGGAGCCTGTCGCCGAAAGGAAAGCTAATGAGAACCGGCAGCAAGTCTCTAAGACCCCAAGAAAGCCGATCCAGCAAGTCTCCGAGACGTCGCAATAGCCGGTTCAGCAAGTCACCGTCTGGAGAAATGATCTTAGAAGGAACTTTTCGAAATCCCTTTTGGGTAATTGATTTAAAGATAAATATACGTGAAGGCGGCCACGATAGGCTCTATACGCGAAGTGAGCCACGCGACGTGAAGCGAGCGCGCGCGCGCAGCAAGCGAAAGGGGAGTTCACCCGACGCAAAATGAGCGCGTGCGCGCACCAACCAAAAGGCGAGTCCGCACGAGCGCGGGCCGCGGCAGCCGACAAGCGACTCAGCCGTAACGCGCCAGGTGGTGGGAGCGGCGCACGTGGAGCGCTGCAAACGCACCTATACACATACACGCCGCGCGGCTTTATAAGGCCGACCGCGCGGCGCAACGAGCAGTTCTACTCGAGTTTCCGATCCAAGCAGTACCGTGAGCACACAATACTGCAAGGAGAGCAAGAGCTATACCCTCACCGACGAAATCGTCTCGTGAGCACACGTGACGACTAGTTAGTAACACCGAATTCCGATTCTCCGGATTGTCATCGTGAGCACACGAGATAATCAGGATAACCCGAACGACACCGAGTCTCGTCCTCGTGAGCACACGTGGACGATATCCAGAGTCGTTGAAACCCGTTAGCTTACACCCTGATGCATTGCTGCTTTTCCTGCCACTGTGCGCACACAGGGTTGAGGAAGTAGCAGTACGCATACCGACGGTTCACAGAGTCGTGCGCTCACCTTCTGGTGAATTTGATGTTAACCTCTAACCTCCAGAACCACCCTTACGCCGACGTCTCAAGACTCCTTTCGTCACTGTGCGCACATAGGGCAAAGGGAAGAACAAGACCAGCGACGAGGATCCGTAGAACCGTGTGCTTACGACTCTACGAGTCTGAGGATAACCCCACAATACCGTAAAACCGTTCCGACCACCACTATGTGCACCCACATTGTTGATTTTGATACGAAATATACATCTTTATTATTATTAAAATATACAAACAGACTCATTATTAACTTTTTCCCCTAACCGAATCCTAGATCCGACTGAACACCCAACACCTGGGGGAAAATCGAACCGTTACAAACAGATAAAAAACGAACAATACATACAGATGCACTGATCTCAGTTGAAAGTAGTATGGGGATAATCAAGAAAAAGGTGACGTTTAGAGATGATCACAAGTCAGTCATATCAACTAATCTAAGCCCGGCAAAGCAAGATAATAATAAGTTAGATAAGACATCAAACGTAATGAATACAATGAACTTGTGGCATATTAGGTTAGGACATACGTCTCTTAAAAAAGTAAAGATTCTGAAGACACTGTATCCGGATATAAAAGAATTTAGAGAAAATGATCGAGGTATATGTTTGAAAGACTGTGAAATATGTAAACTAGCAAAAATAAATTGGCTAAAGTTTGACAATAATAAAGAAACAGCTAAGAAGCCACTACAAAAAGTCAGCGCTGTAGCGACTATAGAGAAGCTGTATCAGCACCAAACTCTGATAAATGGAAAGAAGCAATAAACAGAGAAAAAAAGCTCTTTGAAAGAATCGAGTATATGAAGTATTTGAACATCTTGGACTCGAGATGGGAATTCAAACGGAAAGATAACGGAACTGAGTATCCCGAGTATGAAGCTAGAATTTTTATAAGAGGGTTTAAGGACTCGTACCTCTACGATCTATGTGAAACATACGCACTAGTGCCTCGACTGTCACTAATTAGAGAAGTCTTAGCGATTGCAACCAAGCACAATTATGTATTGTAGCAGTTAGACGTCAAAGCTGCATTTCTTCACAGTGCAATAAAGAAAGAAATATTTCTGAAGATATCAGATGGATTTGAAGAACACTCAAATCAGAAACAGACAAAAGTTTCGAAGCTCCGTAAGTCACTGTATGGCTTAAAAACAGCATAAAATCCTCATAACTGTCGATCCAGGCATTCATTTTTAACCTTACAGGGCTTAAATTAAAGCTCTTTATTCTACTTTCGTTTGAAAAGTTAATACTTATTGTTAGTCCCTGTTTGTTGGTTAGCTATATATATATATATATATATATATATATATATATATATATACAGGGTGTTTCATTTTAATCCGACCACGACAAAAAACCATGGAAAAACTAATTTTAACGAAAAATGGCCTTAACAAAAGTTGAAGGGGGTAAAGGGGGCCATCGAATGACACAAACACCTGTGACCTTGAACTCGATTTTCAAGGTCATTTGAGGGTAGATGTGATTTTTTTAAATAGGAACCTCTATTTTTGACCTTGGAATCGGATAGAGCGGAAAAAATTACGTGGCAAAGGATATTTTAAGTTTGCTTTAGTGACCTTGAGAAGGTCAATTCAAGGTCAAATAACAAAAAATCTGCTAAACAGCTGTTTGTCTGGTTTTATTTTACTGATGTCGAAAGATGACCTTGACAAAAGTTGAAGGGGGTAAAGGGGGCCATCGAATGACACCAACACCTATGACCTTGAACTCGATTTTCAAGGTCATTTGAGGGTAATTGTGATTTTTTAAAATAGGAACCCCTATTTTTGACCTCGGAATACGGAGCAGCGGAAAAAATTACGTCGGAAATGACATTTCAAGTTTGCCTTAGTGACCTTGAGAAGGTCAATTCAAGGTCAAATAAGAAGTAACAGCCTAAGATTGTTTTCCTTTCAATTTTTTCGTAGAATTATCATTTTGTTATTGTAATACACATTAAGAGAATAATTGACTTAAAATGTGATTATGCTTTGCTGACTTCAAAGCCATTTTGTAAGGTCAAAAGTGCAAAAATGCAATATCAAATGTTATGTGAAGTCCATATTTATATCCTAACTTTAGTGTTGCCCAGGAACAACGACGTGGACGTAATAGGATTGTGTACCCTTTCGGGTGCTTGATTAGAGTGAGTCTCCTTGCCTCTCACGTTTCGGGGTGCTTGATGTACCTTTTGTAGTAAGCATTACACGGACTGGACTTATATCCGGCCTGGTGCAGTAATCACCGATCCGACTCACCTCTTTGTGGTCTGCATTACACGGCCTGGATTTATATCCAGCCTGATGCAGTAGTCACTCATTCTGAATCACTCCTTCTGTAATCAGCATTACACAGCCTGGATTTACACCCGACCTTGTGCAACAATTACCTACCCCCGTTACACGGCCAGGACCCGTATCTGGCCTGGCGCGAAAGATACGTAACGCAACAGCGCATTTTATGGTCTGGGCGCAGACCCGGCCTGGTGCATTAGTTGCGGACCCTGAAGTACATTGTATTATGACTCTAATATAATGTGCTTCTGACTGTACCTCTTGGGTGGTGGGGAACCTGTCGACCAAAATTCTAAACTTAAAACATTTTTGATATTTATACAGAAAGCTGTAGCGTGGCGGCGGGGCTGCGGGGAAGGGGATATCTCAAAAATAATTATATATATCAAGATGCTTAATCGTTTCAAAAATCAAAGTAAATAGAGAAAATTTACAAAGGAAACATTTTTAAATACTTTTAAAAATGAAATAAATCAAAATGATGAAACATTCCAAGATGATATACGATATTGTACAAAAAAATAATGCAATCTAAATTTATAGAAACAATGGACGTATATAATGATGAAATGATTTTAGTCTATTCATACATTTTGGAAAAGTAAAATAACAATATATTGTATATGCTTGAGTAAAAGTTTAAGAATCTAGACTTTATTATTTCAAGAAGAACGAGCATATTTTACGAACGGATTTGTACAAAGGAGTAATGGATTATTTAAGTAAAAAAATGACAATAAAAATTAAAAAATTGGTAAAATAGTTGCTTTGACATCAACATTTTCAGGAAGTCCACGATTATTAAAGCAAAAATTTCATTGATTCAATGACAATTATTCAAATGCTTGGTAAACCAGATTTGTTTATTACGATGACATGTAATTCTAAATGGAAAGAAATTGTCGGAAATTAATGTTCGCATCAAGATGCTATTGCTAGACCAGATATTGTAGCTAGAATTTTTCGTCATGAAATAAAAAAATGTTTAGAATTAATATTTAAAAAAGTTTTTTTTTTGAAAATGTATTGCATATATGTACGTTATTGAGTTCCGAAAAAGAGGTTTACCAAATAGTAATGGAACAAAAATGGTTGAAAATTCAGTTAAAAATAGGTCATTATGGGTTAGATTTCGACATATGACTCTAAAAGATAATTAAAGAGTAAATCTGGCTCTAAATGTTAGTAATGGAATATATTTAAGTAAATTTGAAAATAATAATGAAATAGTAGAAATACCAGAAGAAATTTTATGTACCAATAATTTTATTAATGAAATTTATGGAAATAATTTCAATGAAAAAAATATTAATGAAAAAAGTCATTGTGTTGGTGATACCATGCGGTTGATAGCACTGACATTCATGGAAGTAGACTTAGAAAAAAACAAAAGTCAATATAATAACGTTTAAGCATTTGCATAGAAAAAATTAAAAAATAATCATATTGTAGTTTTTAGTTCAGATTAATAGCATTTATACGGTGACTTCTCTTTCAATATTTTTCAAATATTTTTTACTATAAATATCTACAACTTAAGCACGGAAAGTAGCTATAAGCCTATCTGCAAATAATATACATGATACATGACTGGCTGCACGATTTGCAAAACGTTACGCAAGAAAATTTTCAATGCCTTACTGATGGGTCTGAAGAACATATCTGAGACTAAACACAATGTAATTTTTAGCAGTAAGAAATTTGTAGGATAACTGTGAGTCTGAAGACATTCTTACGGTCACTTTTCGGTTTAATTTCAGTCAACAAATATTTTACCCTTAACTTTTAGAAAAGGTAGTTCAGGGGATAAAGTTAATTATCAAAAACGGACCTACAAACGCAATTTTAAAAATTTCGGTTTACTTCCGGTATACTTTATGTCAACTTCGAGTCAATTTTCGGTTTACTTGCCGTCAAGTTCCGGTTTACTTCCGGTTAACTTCCTGTTTACTTCTGGTCAACTTCCGGTTTACGAAAACCGGCCGCGATGTGTTAGTGCGCGACCGCTAGAGATTCGTGACCCGAGGTTAGTAATCAGAAGACAAGCACAATCAAAGAATAACAATATACTTTGATTCACCCCACATTTGTCAGTTGAGTGGACAAAAGACTTCCTTGTCATCTGAAGTGAAAGGCCCACCAGAGAAGAGCTGCTCATGTGTTAAAGTGGATGCGTACGGGATATTCACTACGCATGCCCTGCACACTTAGGTAAACCACGCAGCTTCAGGCTGATGTGTGAGGTACTACCATCTCACTACGAGCCTGTGACCAAGCTGAGGTGAGCCAGCTCCACCTAAGAACAGGGTACTACCATCCTGATCCGGTGGAACACCTGAAGGGGCGGGGGGGGGGGGGGCAAGAAGTGGATGATAATATTTAAGTAATAGGTTGAACCATCATCATATTGTGTTCATAAATAATAATCATTTATTTTCTTGATTTATATTCACATGCGATACTGGATCTCAGAACCTACAGGAGAAAGGAATGGACTGCACACATACTTTTTGAGAGCCTGGGGCTCATAGACTACTGGGTATGAAGGAGACCGGAGCGAGAAGCGAAAACTACCCTTCGCAACTTACTCAGTTGAGAGCTAGATCATTAATGCTCGTTGCTGGCTCCAGGGCTCCTTATATACCCGTGCGGCTCTTTCCTGTATTATATGCTCGCACGCCATCTACCAGCGCATAGGTAGACTATTTACATTTGGCTACTAGTGCCACTCGATCGGTAACTTGCCTTCATGAGGCAAGTTATCTGTTGCTGTTCTCTTATCGCCCAGGTGAAGCCTTCCGTCTCATTACTTCCGTTTAACTTTCGGTCCACCCCAACCCTTAGAAGGGGCAGTTTAGAGGATGCAGTGAAATATCGAAAAGTGTCGCGCCTACAGCACGATGCCTCTTAATATAATAGAGGATTTCGATACAAGTTTGCAAAAGTTGATTCTACACGAGTGGGAGGTTTCTCTGGAGGTTTCTTCTGCAAGTGTATTGAACGTTATTTTTGGATACAGGGGGGGGGGGGGGGAATAACGTTCGATACACGTGCGAAAAATTGATTCTGCTTTTGCGCACTTGTATCGGAATACGTTATTATCGTGAAAATTGCATTAAGTGACGTTTTTTATAACATCCTTGGGCCATCCGCAGATCCCGCGTACCTGAGTATTTTGCTTGCGCTTATTTTGCTGTGAGTTCACTGCAACTTGATATACGTAATTCTAAGCTCAATCATAAGATCTCTATAAAATTAAAAATTTTGGCTTTAAAATAGTTTGCACTTAATGTTTTTATAATCTGTATGAAGTATACAAAATTATGAATTCATACTTGAATCGACTTCTTTTTAATTTAAATGTACTGTATTCTTATTGCGTAATGTCATCCCTATTACAAATTTTTTGCAAGATTTGAGATAAGTTCTTACGAACGATCATACTTAAGGTCTGGTATAAGATCTTGTCAAAGATCGTACACAAGATTTTATCATCGATTTTCAATCACAAGCCTACGTAAGATCTGATACATAGTATCTCATACGAAATATTACGTTCTTGATAATAAAAGTATCTTCATCAAATATTTATTCAAGATCTTACGCAAAATCTTGTACAAAATTTATTCAAAATTTTACAGTCGATCTTGCGTAAGATCTTGAGTAAAGTATCAATGCAAAGGTTTTTCTTTTGATGTTACATAAGATCTTGTATCAAAAGTTACATAGGATATTATGTAACACTTATAGAAGAATCTTTTTTTTATCATTTACTCGAGATCTTACATAAGACATTATGCGAAATCTCGAGTAAATAATTAACAAAATGTTTTTCTTCGTTGATGATTTAATAAGTCAATTATAAGCTCTTACATAAGAATTTATGTAAGATCTCATGTAAGAACTCGTAAAAGATCTTTTATACGATTTTACATAAGATTTTAAATGAATATTTGATAAAGATAATTTTTCTTATAATACTAGGGGGGCAAGCCCCCCTGCGCGCTTCGCGCGCCAACCCCCACCTACGAACGTTAATGTATATTTTTTTTATTGGAGCGGGTATAAAATAAATGTGCTAACGTTTTCTTACTTTTGTTTTTATGTTGAAATATATTCCAAGAATTTAAACTTCCCATATTATTTAACCATGTTACAGATGTTTCTTAATTTAAATCGATATTTATGTTATCTTCTGAAAACACTATCTTATTTTGAATTTTTAAATGAACTGCCAATTTGGTAACCGAATGGGATCCTCCACAAACTGTTAATTCTTCAATTTGGCATACTTTATCAATTGGATTAACTAAATGAATTGCTAATTTAGTAACCGAATGAGATTTTCCGTATTTTACTCTTAATTCCTTGTTCTGGTATGCTTTTCCCATTGTATTTATATATCTACAATCAATATCCGAAGTACAATCAATTAATATGAGGTTGGATTTTTTTACTTATTTTCATTAGGGTTAGTTTAATATGTTTTTAAATTTACGCTGATTTATCTCCTTTGTTGACTTTTATATTCACGAAATTTGTATCTGTCATGGGCAGTTCTTCCAATTTTTCTTGTTGTGATGATTGTTTCGCCATATCAAAACATTTATTTCTCTCTATTTTGAAAATTTTTACATGCAAAATGAGATAAACCGTTTTTGAAATTCTTCTGAAAAGTAAACGAAACTGTTGCTGTATCGTTTTTTCTTGTTTAAGTTCGTAGTTCAACATCTGAAGCGCATAAAAAGAGCTCTAGAGGCCACGATACATTGTTCGTTCGAAAGTTTATCGCTGTTTGCGCTTTTTTTATTATCGATGTGACACAACGACGTCTACACCGTCTCTTCATAAAAGATGAATCGATTTATTGTTCTCGCTCTTTCCTTAATAAATTTTCTCAAATAATTTTCTCGATTGTCCTCTTTATTCTGAAATGAGAAAATATTTATGAATACATAAACATTGTATTAAGAACATTTTGTTTATTATTTCTATCTACGTTAGATACTTCCAAAACATAAGATGTATCTTTAAATTTAAATCTTCTGGATATTTTCTCAATAATATGTCTAATTTATAAGTTAAATCCGTAATAGTACCGAAATAAGTTGTTGTATCATTCTTAGATTTTTGTACGAATTCATTTTTCAAATAACCTTGAATTTCTAAAAATGAAAAATATAAATAAACAAGAGTATTTATTTTATCTGTGTGTTAATTTTTACTTACTGATTGCTCCTCTTCTGGATGGTATATCTTCGAAAGTAATATTTTTTACTTTTATATCAGATTTGAATTCGCCTAAATGAGTAATACTTGAATAATGTACCAATGTTAATTCTACGTCTGCATTTCCTTTTGAATATCAATTTTTTCCATAGACACGAATTCTTTCTAATAAAACTTTCTGTTTTTTTTTAAATATAAAATTTAGTTAATGTACAAAGCGCGAAAGAGAAAATTTAAAAAAACTATTAGTTACGTGCTTCTTACCTCTTTTAATTTCAATTGAGATTGAAATTTATCGATATTTCCATAGTAAATGTTACATTGCAGTTTACAGCCGTCATTGTTATTCAATATAAATTTCATCACTCGAAAGTCTTCATTTTTCACTCTATTTGTGTACATTTTTTCAGGAATTATTTCCTGTATAAATCCTACCACACTTCTATAAAGAAAAATACAATTTAAATATCAAAAAAGTAAATATTTTATGCATACATTATATGTTTTTAAATTTACGCTGATTTATCTCCGTTTTTGAGTTTTGTCTTCAAAAAATTTGTACTCGTCATAGGCAGTTCTTTCCTTTTTTTATTCGGAGAATTATTTTCTTGTTGAGATAATCTTTTCGACATTTTGATTTATCGCAGCTGTACTCGATGCTACTTCCGATTGTGGTCGTTCTGTTGATGAGCTTCACCGTTCTGTGAGATATTTAGTGATTTTCTGATTCACTAAACTATAAACACTTCCATTTAATTTAAAACTTAACTTCCGTAGTATATATGCCGAAAATATAAGCCGAATCAATTGACGCGATGCAGTTAACATTTTGTACGAAATAAACTTAACTTCCGTCGTATATATGCTGAAAATATAACCCTAATCAATTGACGCGGTACACTTAACGTTTTGTACGAAACTGAATAACATAAACAAAAGTCAATTATATAACCAAACATTCATTATTATTTATATTGAAGTCGCAGATTAAAAGAATCAACCCATTCCTATAAAAAAACGAAAATCTTTAAAAAAAACTTAAATATTACAGTTTATAAAAAGAAACCTGTAAGGTTTAAAATCTTGAAGGAAAACTAACAATTCGCGTAAAAACCCCCTATACAACGAAATTTCGTGACGTCCGAACCAACCGCGCGCGCAACGGCGCGCACATAATGTTGGCCTGCTTGGCTTGGTGAGCTTGCAGTATGGCAACAGCCTCCTCGACCTTGGTCTTGAGCGACTCTCCGTTCTCGAGCATGTGCAATAGTATTATTTGTATTGAAGTCGCAGATTAAAAGATCCAACCTATTCCTATAAAAAAAACGAAAATCTTTAAAAAAAACTGAAATATTACAGTTTATAAAAAAAAAGCAAACTACACTACTACCTCCTGTCCTACCAAACGAGGTCTACCGAACGAATCCTTATGATTGTGACATATAGGACATTTCTCTGCAGCCCCCGGCAATTCCCACGTTTCCTCATGACACGCCTCCCAACTCCCTATCCGTACCTCTTATCCAATAGCGAAGCTATACAACAGCTATATAAAAAAGAATTTTTATAAAAGACCATTTTTGGCGTCTATAAAGAGGACCGAAAATAGGATTTTCCGAGCGTCAGACAAAATGTACAATGTACTATTAAAAATGATTAAAAAAAACGAAATTCCATAAAAAAAATCACTTACAGAAATACCATGAGATGTACGGCAAACTTTTACATAAGCCGGAGATGTCGGAGGCTGCTGACAAATTAAACATAAACCATATATGTAGACACTGGATCCAGGAATTCCATGACATGGATATTCCTCGATGACTTCTTCAACTACTTCTTCATCGATCTCAGAATTGTAGCCGTCGTCGTCAGACTCGCTTGAAAACTCCTCTCAGATACAAAAAACGCGTTAAATCATTTCTCTATATTATAAAAAATGTTTCGCCGCCGCGAAAATTTACCTCCTCTTCTACTATATAATGCACCGCAGGTCCCCAAAATTCAGCCATCGTGAGATTGTATTTATTTATGAATACAACTTTAGTTTACGCAAACTAACAACACGAGATATTTTTGGTTAGAGAGATCGTAAACAAAACAAAATCTCCCCATTCTTCAAATTCATCTTGATTTCTTTCATTTTGTATTCTATTCATTTTTCGAAAATAGTACATTGTGCGACAAGGGGAGAAAACACCTCACCCGAGTCTGAAATCGCTTTTCTCCTCATGTACCAGACCGTATTTTTCTCAACGAGAGCATGAAAGGACCCTTTTTATGCATGAAAGTAGCGTAGGTAATCGTGCATTTGGAGTCATGCACAATGTACTTGAAAATTCTTATATTTTATTTTATTTTATTGTAACGTGATTCATTTTACACGGATAGTACAGCATAGAGGCATACTTTCAAACTTTACTAATCGCGTACACATGATCAATATACGACGGTATTGAATAAACCTTTATTCCGAGATCCGAGCTTGCAAGTAATAAAGTTTTCCCAGAAAAATATATATCGTGAAAGCAATAGTGATGTACATCCCGGTTGCAAGAGCAGTTTCAAACATTCTGTTAGTTCCGTGACTCCAGAATGGAATACGTCGAATACTCGAGACAAGCAAAAGCCTGTGTATATAGAGTTATGTAACGTTCGACGCACTCGAACGAGCCTCGAGAGCTTTAGGTAATAGGTAGTATGCGTTATGAAATAAAAGAAACAGAAGTCTATCTATCAGCATATCTATCGATTGACTCTGCAGTCTATCTCGTAGAGTACCGAGTGCTTTTTGGGCGTGTAACTGCAGTTGTAACTGCTCGTTATTCATTGTATTCCTACTACACTTGCGATATTTTTATACTTGACTTTTCCAGTACAAAGCACAGAGAATTCAAGCGACGAGGAGGAGAACATTGCTGGAATATTGACATTGATAAATACGTTCGATTTTTATATGTAGCAATGTTCGTGTAGCAATGTTTTTGGTTATATAATTGACTTTTGTTTATGTTATTCAGTTTCGTACAAAACGTTAAGTGCATCGCGTCAATTGATTCGGCATATATACGACGGAAGTTAAGTTTTAAATTAAACGGAAGTATTTGAATTTTAGTGAAGCTCATCAACGGAACGACCACAGTCGGAAGTAGTAGTGTATCGAGTACAGCTGCGACGAGGATTTTGAAATTTCAGGCGACGCCAGTCAAGAGTGCATTATCGATGGAAAGTGGAGCTATAGAGAGAAGCCTCAGTGTTACAGTAATTTCACCACTATTTATTATTGTACTATAATCGAAATGTATACACAAGAGTTGATTCGTGGACTGATTTCAGTGATAAGTTGCGACGAACCAAAGATTTTGAAAAGAAGTTATGCCACGACAGGCACTTACGATTACTTCATACACAGCACTATCGAATATCATTGTGATTTGGGATTCCTTCTACAGGGCAAACTCAAGCGCAGAAGAGTTAGTGGTTTTGAATTATTCTTTAATAACGTCGTGGGGTGGATCAACATTATTCTGTGTTGTTCGAGGTTAAAAATAGAATTTTTTTTCATTAAAGCACCTCGTGTGAACGTGACCTATCTGCCGGCGTAAACCTGACAATTACGCGCCAACAATACGTCTCCTGCCAGTTTCGAATTCATTGTCTTGTGATGTGCTCAACTCGAATCTTACCAACTTTACGAAATAACATAATTAATGATATAAATCGTAAGTGTCTCATATGTTTGCATGTATATATGAACAGTGGAGACCACAGACTTTGTTCATTGAAATGTGGACATCTTTTTGGTCGCTCATGCATTATTCAATGGTTACATTCCATGCGCGAAAACAGGAACACATGTCCTCTATGTAATAGTCCTGCATCCGTAGAAGATATACGAATTTTATATAGCAATACAACTTTAATTTTCGATGATACAGAATTACAAGAAGTAAAAGATTATGCATACTATCTCGAATACGAAAATGATACATTAAAAGAAAAGTTGAGAATAAAGTAAATGACTTGAAAAATTATTTATCAAGTATTAACAAGTGATTACAGTTAGTTCATGTTTGATTCAATCATATTCAATTTTATTTATATCTGCTTAATAATAGTATAGTATATTATACACCAAGAGAATAAAGGTTGTTATTGGCGCTCGTGCGTAGGATGTCGTTTGAGAGAAGCACCGATAACCTTCATTATTCTTGAGGGCCAATATACGATTTTTTAACATACTCACCGTTGAGTTGGTATTTGCTCAACGCCTTTAAAGAAAAAAAAATCTGAAGGCAAGTACGAACTTTACGCTTGGGTGTATTAAAAAATTAATTATAGGCTTTGCAGCTTGCTTCTTTTTGTTATTTTCCAGATTTTATGCTCACAATTGAAATTTCCAAAAAAGTAGAACATATTACAAGAAGGTATATTCTGTCTTATCCTGAATATTATCAAATCTTTAGAAAATATATTCCTTTATCTTGATATATATGAATACGAAAGAGCTATAAATAATGTCTGAATCTAAATTAGAAAAAGAAATATTGGGAGACGGTAATTGTCTATTTAGGTGCTTTTCTTATTTTCTTTACAATGACGATAACTTACACCATTCTATTAGAATGAATGTCGTGAATCATGTTTTCAAAAATTGGGAATATTTCGCTCGTTTCGTTTTAAATGATCCGAATAACCCAGAAATACTCGATAAAAATTCTTACAAATTTTATATGTCTCAGAATGGAATATATGGCGGAGAAGTTGAAGTAATATCATTTAGTCAAATATACCCTATACGTATTCTTATATACACTGACAATTTTCCACCAATATATTACAATAGAGATTTAAATACACAATTTGAATTGAATTTACATCTTACTGGTTCTATTTACAAAGGCCATTATAATGTTTTATTAAATAGTAAAAACAATAATTTCTTGATTGATTATAAAAAAATGAAATCCAAAGAATATTATATGAATAAGAAAAACAACATGAATGTAATTCAAAGGAAGAGAATGAATGATTTAATAAAAAATATAGATCTAATTAGATTAGAAAAGAAAAGGAATAAAGATAGGAAGAGTCGTATGAGTATTAAACGTTTGCAAAATAAAAGAAAAAAAGATCAGGTAGATTATATGATTGCAATTCGTTTAGAAAAAAAGAGAATGAAAGACAGAGTGGAAAATATGGACAAAGACAGCGCAGAGAAGAAAAAGGCAAGAGATAGAGTAGAACATATGAATAAAAATCGCGCAGAGAAAAAAAAGCAAAAGACAGAGTGGAAAACATGGACGAGAATCGTGCAGAGAAGAAAAAAGCGAAAGACAGAGTGAACAACATGGACAAGGAGCGCGCAGAGAAGAAAAAGGCAAAAGACAGAGTTGAAAACATGAACGAAGACCGTGCAGAGAAGAAAAAGGCGAAAGACAGAGTAAAAAATATGGACAAAGATCGCGCAGAGAAGAAAAAGGCAAAAGACGGAGTAGGAAATATGAACGAAAAAAGAATAGGAAAAAAAAGGAAGAACGATCAAACGGAAAATATGAATGAAGATCGCATAGCGAAGAAAAGGGTAAAAGATATAAGAAGAGTAGAACATATGAACGACCATCGTGTACAAAACAAACAGAACACAGATAGAGTAGAAAACATGACTCTTATTCGTAGTAATAAAAGACGTATTACTGACAAATTACGTAAAAATTTAACACCAATAACTAAAATTTCTGATTTTGGAGAGATGGATTATTTTTGTCCACATTGTAATGCCGCATTTTGGTCGGTAGAATTTTCGAATTAAGTTATTGTCATAACGGTAAACTTAAGTGCTTACAATTGTAAAAATAATTTTGAAGATAAAAATCGATTGGGTCATTTATTTATTTTACCTTCCACATATATTGGAAGTCCTCGATATATGCATCAAAATTTTTTAGATTCAATGACAGCTATTAGAAAATTAGGATCTACTCCAGATTTATTTATCACAATGACTGCAAACACCAAATGGACAGAATTACAAACTTTATTAAAAAATTTTCCTTCTGGATATATGACAAATGATATTGCGATACTAACTGTAAGATTATTTTACGCTAAATTCAAAAGTTTAATGGCAGACATTTTAAATGGATTATTAGGTAAAATAATTGCTTACGTATATGTCATTGAATTTCAAAAACGCGGTCTTCCACATGCGCACATGTTGTTTGTATTAGACCCTAAAGATAAATTAAATAATACTGAGAAAATAGACAAATGCATCTCTGCGGAAATTCCATAAAATGATTTTATACTAAAAAAATTAGTATTAAAACATATGTTACATGGTCCGCATACAGATAAATTATTGTGTTATGATCCTAGTACAAACACATGTACAAAATACTTCCCTAAATCTTTTTCAGAAACGACGCGGTATCAACACAATGGTTTTCCCAAATATCGTAGATCTGATAATTCCAAACAAAAAAATTACTATAACAAACCTATTGAAGGTAAACGAGTTAGAATCGATAATGCTATGGTAGTTCCATACAATTCACAATTATTAAAAAAATACAACTGTCATATTAACGTTGAGTATTGCGCATCTATTCTAAGCATAAAATATTTATATAAATATTTACATAAGGGCCATGATAGAGCACTAATGGAAATGAGTAAAAAATATCCCACCACATTAATATACGATGAAATATCAGAGTATATTGATTGTAGATATGTCAATCCAATGGAAGCAGCATGGCGGTTCCAAGAATTACCAATTTGTGGAAGATCCCATGCTGTTACCAAATTAGCACTTCATTTAGAAAATCAACATAAAGTTGTGTTTTCAGAAGATAACAGATATTGATAACTTAAACAACGAAACAACATTAACTGCTTGGTTCAAATTAAATCAAACGGACACTTTTGCAGAAAATTTATTGTACGTTGATATCCCAGAGTATTATACTTTTAAAAACAAAAAACAATGGATCAGACGTAAAAATCATAGTAATACTTTAGGTAGGTTAATATGCGTATTGCCTAAAGAACACGAACTATTTCATTTGAAATTAATTATACGTAGAATTAAAGGTGCTAAATCATTTTCTGATTTGAAAAAATTTGAAGGAGTTATTTATTCGACTTATACTGAAACAGCAATGGCAATGGCTCTTATTGAAAATGACAAAGAAATTTTCAATGCGTTTGATGAACCATGTCTTACTATGTTCTCTTATCAATTACGATCATATTTCGCATGGTATTTAATGATAAACAAACTATCTCTTGCCAAAACAATTTGGGAGAAATATAAAATCAATTTTTGTGAAGATTTCATTAAAAAATTTGACAATAAAAATCTAAGTGATAGAAATAAAATGTCTGCCTCTGAAAATTTAGCACTTTGCGAAATTGAAAAAATTCTAAACTTTGAAAATTACAAATGTTCAGAATTCGGACTTCCACAACCAAATACTACAGTTATTGAAAATTTAACTAATGAGGATTGTCAAAATTATAAAGTATTATTTGACAAACTTTATTTACAACTAAATAAAGATCAAAAAGAAATTTTTGATGACATAATTAAAAATTTTGATACACAGTTTTTAATTTACATTGATGGTCCAGGTGGGACAGGTAAAACGTTTTTGTATACCGTCTTGATTTACTACTTTTTGAGTAAAGGAATAGAAGTTATAACAATGGCATGGACCGGTATAGCAGCTGTACTACTTTATAAAGGAATGACAACTCATAGAACTTTCGGATTACCATTTAATTTTAAAGAAGCAATAATAGGATATCTGAATTCAATTGACAAACAAAAACACATTCGATGTAAAGTATATATTTCAAGTGAAAGTCCTACTATGCCCAAAGAAGCTATAGAAATTATTAATAATACACTTTGTGACTTATGTAGAAGTACTGAACCTTTTGCTAACAAAACGTTCATATGTGGTGGAGATTGGCGTCAAACTCTCCTTGTTGTAAAGTATGGAAAGATACAATATTAGAAAGCACAGTTAAAAATTTTGCTTTATGGACAAATTTCAAAACATATCATTTGACAATAAATATGCGATCAATAGATCAAGAATTTTCTAAATTATTACTACATTGGTAATGGTATTATTAAAAATTTTCAAATTCCTGAAAAATGGAAAACTTCAAATGTTTGTTATAAGATTTTTTGAACTACCATAAAAAAAGACGATGATCTTTCAAATCGTGTAATTCTTTATCGATTCAATGAAGACATATATAAAATAAATAACAAGGTTCTCCGAAAAATTAGATGTGAAGAAATCATATATTACAGTATAGATACAGTATCAGACTTATACAGATTCAGAACTGAAATACCCAATTGAATATTTACATTCTTTGACATTTCCAGTACATAAATTATTATTAAAAGTAGGAGCTATTGTCATGCTTATTAGAAATTTAAGCATTAGTGATGGCCTTTGCAATGGGACAAGATTACAAATCATTGAATTGTTTAAATATAGTATCAAAGCTAAAATTATAACTGGTGATAAAAAAAATAACATAGTTTTCATTCCAAAAATAATTCTAGACACAGGAGATTTTACAACTTTACCGTTTATACTTCGTCGACGACAATTTCCCATTGTGTTAGCTTTCGCTATGACAATAAATAAATCTCAAGGTCAAAGTTTCGAATCTGTAGGAATATATATTCGTCGACCTTTATTTTCACATGGACAATTATATGTAGCTCTTTCACGTTGTCGAAACCCTGAAAAATTATTTATTGAAAATAGATGCGATAATCCAGAGATAATACAGAATATAGTTTGGAAAGAAATTCTCAATTGACAAATATTTCATTAGAAATGGATGAAAAAAAAACATCAGATGTATTCAAGTAAAAAATTTATTTCTTGTGTGTAGTCTTCTTTTCTCATCTAATTAGTCATTATTTATATTTTATATATCTATTACAGAAAGCCAACAACAATGACCTACAAATGTGATTACTGCAAAAGTCAATTCAAATCTTTACAAAATAAATTAAAACATGAAAGGACACAACACGCTTCTACCACAAATACTTGTAAAAAGTGTTTTTCAACATTTAAATGTAAAAGAAATTTTTTAAGACATAAAAAGGAACATATTTGAAGAACATTTAGTTGTATAAAATGTAAATCACAATTTGAGAGGTTTTGCCATTTAAAACGGCACTTTCTCATGCATGACAAGAACAAAAAACTTATTTGTTATTACTGTGATTATAATTATACAGAAATGACAAGTTAAATGTCCATTTCAAAAAAGAAACATAAGGTATATGATTTCTGATGTTAAATAAATTAAATACTTGAATTATTACTATTATTAAGTATTAATTAATATTACTTCGAGAAATTCTCGTTCTAGAGAGAAGTTCTAGAAATTCGACGACATGTTAAAAGAGTTCCTAGTAATACTTATTACAATATTTTACATAGAAAGTATGAATTCTCATTAAGAAGTCTAACACAGTCATATATCCTACAAATAAACTGTTTCGGAAAAATCCAACCATATGTGTGTCTCCAAATTTACCAATAAGCACTTCCCTTTTGTTCATAAAATCCCAGTTAATACCTGACGGAGAAGCCCTCATTTTCGACTGCAGCAAGGAGCAAGGTATACATTAAACTTACCACTTTAAAAAGTTATAAAATGAACAACTGTATACTTTACCAATATTAAATCAAAAACGATAATACTAAATACTAAAGTATGCATATATAAAGTGCGTTTCCGCTTACAGGTTCGGTGCACTGTCGAGTGAGTCCCTGAGACCCGTAATCCAGTTACGCGACGAACTACGGTCTGTCGCACGACGGCGGACACGAAACATAGCTGTGGAGCCTCACGGGCTGTTTGGAAAAATCTTAAGAAAACCCCATTAAGAAGTCTGATCTAGGGAAAATCCAATCAGATGTATTCCTCTAAATTTTCCAACAAGCACAACCTTTGTTCCTTAAATCGCAGCCAATGCCTAACGGAGAAGTTCTCGCTTTCGACTCCAACGAGAAGCAAGGTACACAATATACTTGCCACTTCGAAAAATTTACAAAATGGGCAACTGTATACTTTACCAATACTAAATCAAAAACAATAATGCTAAATGCTCAAGTATGCATATATACGACGGCGAATACGAAACATAGCTGTGGATACTTAAAGACCGTTTAGAAAAATCTTGAGGAATTGCCGTTAAGAAGTCTGACCCATTCGTATCCTACAAAGAAACTATTTCAGAAATTTCTCAACAAGCACAATCATATGTTCATGAATTATATCCAATACCTGCCAAAGAAGCTCTCGTTTACAACTCCAACGAGGAGCGAGGTACACAATAAACTTACCACTTCAAAAAATTTACGAAATGAGTAACTGTATACTTTACCAATACTAAAGTGTGCATATATAAAGTTCGTTTGCGCTTACAGGTTGACTGCACTGTAAAATAAGTCACTGGAGCGCGTGATCCAGCTACGCGACAAGCTACGGTCTGTTGCAACAACGTCGAACACGAAACATAGTTTTTATTCCAAAATCCCCTTTCCATGAGTAAGAAGTATTTCTTAAATGTGTGTAAAATAAAAGTTAAATTCCTCTATACTTCAACGTTTTTCATTTGTAAATAATAAAGCGTGATTTCTCACGCCTGCGTAATTCAATCATCGGCGAATCGGTGTATTCCACGCTATAATTGAAGCAGCCGGAAAATCAAGTGTATAACAGAACTAATGCCGAAAGTAAATCCGCCGCGAAGAGGAGCTGAGCTGCAACGATGAAGGTGACGAGAAGGGATGCGTCGCTGTATATTATCTTCTCGTCTCGGCGATAATTGTATAGGAAGTGCAGAGACACCGAATTTCTGGGTATAGCCACTACTATTCCCATAACCACGGCCGAAAAGAGGGGAGCAGAAAGGGGAGCAGGAAGGGGGGGGCAGAAAGGGGGGAGCAGAAAGGGGGGGCGGAAAGGGGGGAGCAGGAAGGGGGGGGGGGAGCAGAACTTACGGCGGCGGCGGCGAAATCTTTTTATAATACAGAGAGAAACATAATATATTGTACAAGTTCTTATGTTAGATCATACGTAGGTTTATGGTCGAAAATTAATGATAAGATCTTGGACAAGATTCTATACCAGATCTTACATAAGATCGTTTGTAGTATATTATCTCAGATCTTGCGGGATAATTTTAATAGGGGGAGCATTAGTCTTAATAAAAGCTTATTCATTACACGAGGTAAATAATGGAAACTATATTTTACAGTAAATATTTTTTGCAGGTGGAGTCGTAGACATAGACACGGAATCTCTGGCAATGCATCTCGAGACATTATTGATTACCGTACTGGATACATAAAATCTCATCTACGTTCACCGTCTGGTCGAGTTCGATGATAGTTTTAAGTTTCTTTTGTTGTTCTTAGAGAATATTGGATGATAAAAATAATTATAAGAGATTATACAAAACAAGTTTTTTAGATCTTTGATAAAATACAATTATTTTTTTGTTGTTAATCGTTACTTAAAAAAAAATATTTTAATGTATCACAAATTTCTTTAAAGCAAGCTCAATTAGACCGATTTTTTACCGTTTACTTATCATTGCTATATATATATATAATGAAAATATATTAAAACAATTGTTTTTTTTTTTTGGTTTAACGACTTTTTACCAGGAAATGTTCTAGTCTCCAAATTTTTACTTAAGCTGAAGAAGAAATTTTGTTAATAATACTGTATCGTACAATTTCTGAAATATTCGTACAAAAAATGTTGCTTAATACACGACTTCCCACACTTGCGATTTGACAAATGCATAATTTAGCAAATACATATCTTGTTCATTATTTCTAGAATAGAACTGTTTTTTTAACATAAATAAATTTTTTCCATAACGAATGTTACTTTATCTGCCCGAATTCATTATTTTTATTATTAATCCAATCCTTGAGGTGCTATCTCCTATAACGAGTTGACTACCGTACACTCGTTATGTCTCTCTCCCTTGATACATTATAAATATATAAATATATCCATGTATCATTTCATACATTATTTGAGCTGCAAGGTAAGTGAGAAAGCAGAAAGCCTAGCTAACGAACACAGAGAGAGAGAGAGAGAGAGAGAGAGAGAGACACGCGCGTGTGTAAGTGACCGTCAACGTTTTAATTGGTCCACCACATGTCGCGAGCCAATCAGCGGGCGCTGATGCGTGGCTCGTTATCCGTGCGGACTGTGAGCCAACGCTGGCAAGAAGCGCGAGTCCACCGAGCTCGAAAAGAAAGTGAGTGCGAGAACGAGCGGGAAATCCACCAGTTCTCTTCCGAAAGTTGACAAAGCACGCCGACGGGCAAGAGAGTTGCCGTGTCCTACTCTGTCGACTCCCGGTCAACGATTATAGGAGATTGGGAGAGTCTCCCGAGTGTGCGAGAGTGCGCGTGAGTTGCAGGTGCAGCGTGTTGGCACTAGGAAGTGACCATCCTGACAAGCAGTGACCCGCCGAGGAAGGAAGCCAGCTGCCACCAGGTCTAGGAGGAGACTAGGAGGCGACGACGGAAACACTAACGTCCACCAAGAGCCTCGAAAGAGAGAGAGAGAGAGAGAGAGAGAGAGAGAGAGAGAGAGAGAGCCGAGAGGAAGAGCCAAGAGAGAGAGAGAGAGAGAGAGAGAGAGAGAGCCGAGAGTGAGACGAGTGTGGTGCGGGTAAACTAAATTGAATGCGTACGCTATGCGGGGGCGTACGGCTGTGCATGTGACGTGCACAAGAGACGAGAGCATCGGTGTGTGGTGCGGATGCAGATTCAGACGTCTTCTGCGCGAGGCGTCTAGCCAGTGCGTGCGAGAGAGAGTGAGAGAGAGAGAACAGTGTGAAAAGACGCGTGTGCGTGAGAGAGATAGAGACAGAGCGTGAGCGGAAAGCCTAGCTGCACGGTTGTAGCAAGTCAGGCTTGCCACAAGCTAGAGGCATAGCTCGTTGCAGGTGTGTGTGTGTGTGTATGTGTATATAATTGTGATTGTGGTGTGATAAATGAGTAAGAGATTTTATAGTGAGGGTGATTATGAGGGTTATTATGTATTTTCGAGGTTGGAAAAATAGTTTTTAGCCTCGCTTTTAAAACGATTGATATTAATGGTGTCGCGTAGTTGCGAGGGTAATGAGTTCCACAGGTATGCGGCGCTTATGTGTAATGAGTTTCTCAGCGTCTCTGCCGAGAAGGGGGGTATGTCTAGTGGTATCACGTTACCCCTCACAGGACGGAGTGCGACGTGGAAGTCGAAGTAGGCAATTAAGTTCGATGGTTTTCCAGTATTAAATAGCTTTCTTAAGAAGCGCAAAGTACTTCCTACGCTTAGTGGTGGTGAGCCATTGCAACTCGCGTCTGTAAGGTGTGATGTGCTCATCACTCCTTATACCGTAGATATAACGTATACCTGTATTCACCAGTCTTAGTAGTTTATTGTCAAGTTCTTGTGTCAAGTTAAAGTAAACAAGTGAGCAGTAATCTATGATAAGGAAGAGTAGGGCCTGAACAAGATGTTTGCGCAGCCTAAGGTTAGTGCTTTTCCTGAAAAAGTATAGCTTGTACAAAAGAGAGTGAGCATGCTTACACACGTGTTTTACCTGGTCTTTCCACGATAATTTAGAGTCAAGCACCACCCCCAGGCTGCGCACAGAGGTTAAAATTCACCTGGGCTCCCCGTATGTTGATAAAGGTAGCTATTGTAGGTAGAGCATTAATATAGTAGGGCGAGCCCAGGACGATAGCCTTGGTTTTAGGGGAATTAAGTTTGAGGTTATTTCGTTTAGCCCAGCACTTTATCCTCTCGGCATTAGCGCTCATTTTGACGGAACAGGAATCGAGCTCCTCAAGGTGGCATCGGCTGTAAATTTGCAGGTCATTTGCAGAGATCAGATGTGCTACATCTGTGTCCACAAAAAGACTTATGTTATTGATATACAACGCAAATATTACTGGACCATGTACTGATCCTTGAAGGACTCCAGTGTTAAGCGGTAAGTATGAGGATAGTTGGTTGTTGTCACTAATGACGGCTTGTTATCTACCTGTGAGATAAGAGGCAAGCCAGCAGATGACCTGCTTAGAAAAGCCGAAAATAGTTAGCTTTCTAAGGAGCTTGACGTGACACACAGTGTCAAACGCCTTGCTAAAGTCGAAAGGAAGATGGGTGACCTTCTTTTTGTCTATACCAAGCCTGACATCATCAGTCAGCTTTATTAAGCCGAACTGGGTGCTGTTACCGGTACGAAAACCTGTCTGTAGGTCGTCAAGGAAGAGCCTAGTTTCCAGGTAGTAAGAAAGCTACCTGTGTACCAGCTACTTCAGCGCCTTGGATAGGAAACATACGAGTGAGATCAGACGATAGTCAGTGATAGATTTTAGAGAACTGACTTTGTTGAGTGCGCGCACTAGCGACTTTTTCCAGTCCGAGGAAAAGCATTACTTGCTCAAGGACAGATTGAAGATACGACATAATATGAGAGCGAGCACTGGCATGGCCTTGAAAACGACAACCTGTGGGATGCCATCGCTTCCCTTGGCATGGAAGGTGAAGTACTGAACCGCAGCCAACACGTCCGACTCCGTGATCTCACTGAAATTGAAATGGACAGGATATTCCAGACGCTCGAGTGATTGCAGATGTTCATCGACAGAGGAGGCAAGTGGATCGTTGGATATCCTACTGAAGTATCTGTTAAGGTTGTCTGCGGAGAAGCGAGACGGGGTGGTTTCCTTGGAGGTGGTGATTCCAATTTTCTCGAGTTCTCTCCAGATCTCTCCGACGTCTGTTAAGGTTGATAGCCATGAGTAATAGTAGTTCACTCTGGCTTCCTTGACCTATTTATGAGCGTTATCTACTGCTAGTCCGTGAAAATACTGGTCTCGAGGATGTCGTGTTCTGCGAAATCTCTTGTAGTCTATCTCGCTCAGTTACGAGGTCTCGAAGAGCCGGAGTGTCGTGTCGATCTTGGTGTGACAGTCCGTAATGGGACGAGTTGGTTGATGGCGTTCGTTAGGTTGGTGTTAAGAATTGTTGCTCTAGTTGTTATGCCGATGTATCTGGCATTGCAATCTTTACAGTCTATCTTGTAAACAACTTTGTTAATGTCATCCCTGTCTATCGTGTCCCTACCTAGTTTAATGTACTTATTGCATTTGTCTGTTGTTTTATTGATGAGTGCAATGTTATTTTTTTTTTAATTAATTACCTTTAATTTTTGGATTGATATATTTATTATACGGAAAAACTATACTATATGGTATTTGTGGCTTGTGAAAGTACGTTTTATGCTATTGTGGCTAGTGTCGTTATACAAGGGATAATCGTTCGCTGTAAGAAATGATTTAATTATGGAGATATTCTGATTATGGAAGGATTTATCTGAAAGCCCGTCCTCTCAGTGAGGTATCTGCTCTGCTTCCAAAGCGAAGGCAATGCGAGGGTAGATTGGTTTGCAAGGAATCAGAAGTTTTCAGGTTAAAAGTACACTCGCGATTTCATTCTTTCTTACTTTATTCAATTTTAAACAACTCGAAAATAACGCTCGCTTGCAACTATCTAAAGTCTTGTTAATAATTTTGGTTTTTCGAGAACGACGAACAACAACGTAAGTATGCTAAGTCCGAAAAGTGTCAACAATATTATAAGTGTTTGCACGATTAAAAGTTTTTGATTAATAATAGTATATTATGAGACTGTTGTGGGAGGTGTTTTTCTACCTTGCTCGAGGTTTTTCGCACGAGCGAAGCGAGTCTCATACGATATTTTATAGTACGACAACCTCAAAATCGACAATAAAGTTGGCATTTTGAGGTTAGCGCGCTATAAAAAATATTCTAAGTCCACACACGGTCGGAAATATTCCGACGTGCTATATATATATATATATATATTTCCGACCGTGTGTGGACATAGAATAAGTCCCGAGATGCTATATACTGATACCGGACCAAATTTAGGCAGAGCTTGCGCGTAGTGATGATTTTTGAAGCGAACTTAGAACGTGCAGACCTGTTGCTGAGCTCTTATATGCTCTCGTAGAAAAGGTGATCTCCAATTTTTCATCTTTTTGTCGGGATAGGTATTTGGCCAATTAGGAAACCTACACTGAGAAAAATAGACATAGTAGAGATTACTATACACAATAGTAATTTCGAATATGGTAGTAATCACAAAATTTATAGTAAATGTAACAATATTCTAGTACTTGTTACTATATTATTTTAGTAGTAGTAGTAGTAGTATTTTTATTGTTTTATACATACAACGTATTTACAATAATATACAAAAATACATTCTCTCCGTACATCTTTTTTCTTTTTTTTTCTTTTTTCCATACATTATACATAGTACAC
Organism: Nasonia oneida; assembly: GCA_037356405.1. Classification (NCBI taxonomy): domain Eukaryota; kingdom Metazoa; phylum Arthropoda; class Insecta; order Hymenoptera; family Pteromalidae; genus Nasonia; species Nasonia oneida. The sequence goes on along the minus strand of JAZHPH010000124.1, from coordinate 17,058 downwards.
TGTTGTTTCCTCCTCCCTAGTCTTCCTTCTTCCTTCTAGCCCTTCTCTCGTCATCCTCATCCCTCATCTCCGCTTCTATTACCTTGTTTATTCTGCCCTCTTCTTCTATCCATTCGTACATCTCCCCCTCTACTCTCACCCTGATGTTCCCTCTTCTCATTAGTTCACCCCTTCTCTTTGTCTCCTCCATTCTTCTTTCCCTTTCTAAAGTTGCCTCTCTTTTTGCCCTTCTCTCTTCCCGGTTCATCCACTGCTCTAATCTCACCTTGTTCTCTTCGTTTATCTCCTCTCTCCTTTTCCAGACTTCCTCCATCTCTTCTCTGGATTCAAATATAATTTTCATGGTGTCGCTGTTGGTTGTTTCCTCCAGTTCCCAGTTTGTCCCTACTAAAAATTCGTCCAGCCAGTTCTGTAGTACCTTGCTTTCATCCCAGTTTGCTACCTTGTGTATGATTACTCCTCTCTCCCACACTTTGCTTCTTCCCTCTTCCGTTCTCTTTCTTTTACTTGCTGATACCAAACTAACCTCACTTTGCTTATCTCTTTCGATCCCTTTCTCTCTTTTTCGGGTCGACCCTTTTCCTCCGACTTCTTTATCTTATCCCTCATCTCTTCAACTACCCTTTGCATCTTCTCCCTTTCTCTTCTCTCTTCTCTCACTTTTCCTTTCAGTATCTCCACGTCCCCTGCCAGGTCCATCAATTTCCTCTGCACTGCTTCTCTTTTTCCCCTCTCCAGCTGCATCTTCACCGTCTACTCCTTTACATTCTCTTTTATTTCTCTCATCTCCCTCTCCACTCTTTTCCCGAAATGCGTCGTCTCCACTATCTGGCTTTTTCACTTTTTTATCTCCTATCTAGTTGACTGATCTTTTCTTTCTAACCTCTTTACGCTATTATCTGCACGTGCTTTCGCTTCTGTTCTATACGTTCCCTGTTCTATTCCGTTCTTCCGGGACTTTTCCTTGGAGTTCCCTAGGTGTATGCCGCACGCTTTTTGAAACTGCTTCCGGTCCATTTTATCTTCCTTCCCGTTCTTTATTCTTCTTTCTCCTTTATTCTGTTACTTTTTCTTTGTTTTTTCGTTTCCATATAATACTATTAAGGTTCTCTACATGGCTTCTTTTGCCTCCGCATATTTCTTCCCATTTTTTCCCTGATATCTTCGTCTCCTCACAGCCTTCCATTACATGTCTCAGCGTCTCTTCTTCTCTCCCGCACATTCTGCATTTCCTGTCTTCTTCCTTTCTCCAGTAGTGGTTGCCTCTCGTTTCGCTTCCTAGTCTGAATCTTGCTATCCTTTCCAGTGCCCCTCTCCTCCTTTCTCCTGTCTCTCCTATATATTCCGGTATTTCTCCTTTGTTCCATCAGTAGTTCTCTTACCTCTTCTGCATATTTCGACCCTCTTATTTCCTCTCTCCACTTCTGCCATTGCGTATCCTTGTTTATTCTTTCTATCTCCTCATCTACCCCTTCTCCTTCTTCTACTCTCCTCTTGTATTCTTCCACCGATATACCGCATTTTTCTAATTCGCTCCTTCTTACATCCTTACCTCTTCCTCTCCTTATCTCTTTTCCTCCTTCTTTTTTCAGTAAGCTCCAGCATTCTCTTAGCAAGGAGTTTTCTTTAGCCTTCCTCAATTTTCCCTCGTATCTAACTGACCTTTTTCTTGCTCTTATTTCTAGTTTGAAGCGTTTCGTCTCCCAATGTATAATGTGCGCTGGAGTTGTTCTCTCCAGCTTGAGAACCCATTTCATATATCTTCTCTGAATTTTCTCCAGTTCATCCTGCCCTTTCCAGCCCCAAATCTCCGCTCCGTACTCCATTACACTCAGGACTAGTGCGTCGAACAGCTTCATTCTCAACCTCCAGCTTTCTTTGAAGATTGTCTCCCCTATCCCCCATACTGTGCCCAACATTACAGTTGCCTTTCCTTTCACTTTCTTGATTTGTTCATCTTCCTTTCCGTTCTCTTTCATCGTGTAACCTAGGTATTCAAATTTCTTCACCACCTCTATCTCTTCCCCGTTCCACTCGAACTTCTCCTCTCTCTTCCTTCTTCCTCCGTTTCTGAATATCATAATCTTTGTTTTCTCTGTGTTCAATTCTAGTCCCTTTCTTCTTACGAATCCCTTAAATCTTTTCAGCATTTGCTTTAGACCACTCGCATTCGTTGCTAAGAACACCACATCATCCGCGTACGAAATCGACCATAGTTTATTTCTTCCTATAATGATCCCTCCTTCCTGTATCTTCCCCATCTCAACTTCCAGGTCTGCCATTGCCACATTGAACAGTAGTGGACTAAGTGGATATCCCTGTCTTACCCCTTTTTGTGTGGTGAAGCTTCCTATTTTTCTTTCTCCTATGTTCACTTCGCATTCCGTCTTTTCGTAAATCTCTTCAACTCTTTCTCTAATCTTCCTGCTCACTCCCAGTTTCTTCATCATTTTCCATATTTCTTCCCTATTTATGTTGTCAAAGGCTGCTTTCATGTCCGCAAAACATGCGTATACCTTCCCACCTTTCTTCTTCAGCTCTTGTTCTATTGCCTTACTCACCATATATATTGCATCTATCGTCCCTCTCCCTTTTCTAAACCCCCTCTGTGTGTCTCTCAGTCTGTTCTCTTCTTCTAGCTTCTTCTCCATTCTCCCTCTTATCAGTTCTGCATATATTTTATATCCTGTATCCATCAGGGTGATCCCTCTGTAGTTTTTACATTCTCCCTTATCTCCTTTTTTAAAGACTGGTTTCACCGTCCCTTTTCTCCATTCTTCTGGAAGTCCCTGTCCTTTCCATATCTTTCTTAGTATCTCCGTCAGTTCCTCTACTAGATTCTCTTCTCCATATTTCCATGCTTAGTTCTGTATTCCGTCATCTCCTGGTGCCTTTTTCTCCTTCAACTTTCTGATTATTTCCCTCACTTCCTCTATTTCTATCCCACTTTCTGCCTCTTCCACCCCCCTTTCTGCTGGCTGTTCTAATTCCCTGAACCCCTCTCTCCACGTCTCCCTCTCTCCCAGTTGCCCTTTAAAGTGTCCTGACCACTTCGCGTCTTCTATCTCTCTATTAACCTGCTCTCTTTTCCCTCTTCTCCTTATTTTAACCATATTCCAGAATTTCTTGCCTGATCTGTCCTCTTTCGCTTCTTTTATCTCCTTCATTAGTCCCTCTTCCTTTTTCTTTCTGTACATGTTCTTTAATTCTCTCTTAATCTCTGTGTACCTGCTGACCCCATCTCTTCTAATCCTCCATTTAGCCCCCTTCATTTCTGCCCTCTTTTTTCTGCATTCTTCATCACACCATCTATTTTTTTCATTCTTCTTTCTCACCCCTCTTTTGGTTTGTATCGCGTTCCTTACTTTCACTTTCAATTCTCTCCATGATTTCGCTTCTCCTCCCCTTTCTAGCCAATTTTTATATTCTATAATGGCCTTCTCTGTCCATGACGCCCTACTGACTTTTACCACCTCCGTTTTTCTCTCTGTATCTATCTCTATCACCAGCACCCCATGGTCCGATTCTATTCTATCTTTTACCTTCATTCTTTTTATCTTTCTCCTTCCTTCCTCATTTGCTATCCCATAATCTATTACTGAACATCCCATTCCTCCCACGTACATTATTTCCCCTTCCTCATCCCCTTCTATGTTGCCGTTTAAAATAGACAGCCCCATCTCTTTTAGTCTGTCTAACAGCTCTTCTCCCTCTTTATTTACTGATTTATCCTTAGATTCTCTCCTTTCCTCATTTCCTCCCTCATCCAGACTTCCACCCTCTGTTCCGGTCCTTGCATTTAGGTCTCCGCACCAGAGTATCCTTCCTCCTCCACCTGCCCTTTCTACCATTCATCAATATCCTCATAGTTCTTCTTTTTCTCATCCCTCATATATGTCAAGCCTATCCACCATTCCTCTCCTTTTATCCTGATCTTTCCTCCTATAAATTCTCCTGATCTCCCTTCCATCCACTCTGCTTTATCCTCTTTACTTCTTTTCTTGACTGCCATTATCATTCCTCCGTTTAGCCTACCTCTGCTTCCCCCCTTCTTTGCCTCTCTTACCTCTACCTCGTATCCCTGAAACCTTTTCCTTATGCTTTCCTCTTCTCCGCCTCCTGTCCATGTCTCCTGCAGGCAGATGACGTCGAATTCCCGTAGAAATCTCCATCCTTCCTCATTCACTCCTTTAATTCCTGCCACGTTCCAGCTCAATACTTTCAGACTTTCTTTTTTTCTCGGTCTTTCTTCTTTCCCTTATTCTTGCCTTCTTCCTCTTTTCCGAAAAAGCTTGTCCTTTCTCTCGTCCCATATAAATTCCTCGTCTCCCACCATCAGTTTATTCTTTCCTACTTTCACTTGTTTCCCTTGGTTTCTCCACTCTTTAGCCAGTCCGTTCAGCTTCTCTCTATTTCTCCTCTATATCCAAGTTGTACCGTGATTTATGAACAGGTCCGTGCCCTTTAGTTTATTCTTCGCCTTCATTATCTTTTCCTTTTCTTCTCTGTCTTCACATTCTACGCCGATTCTGTTTGTGGCCTTGCCTCTAATCAGCCATGTCCTCTTCACCTTCACCGCAATTTTTAGCTTTTCGTTAAACCAGCCTTCAATTTTCACCTTGTCCAACCTATCCTCTTTTAGCCCTGTTAAAACCACGTTGTTCCGTTTCCTTTCTCTTTCTCCTTCCTCGATCCTCCATTCTAGCTCCTTCAGTTGTTTATCTTTCTCTTGCTTCTCCTCTTTCCCTTTACTTCCTGCATCCATCATATCCATCTTCTCTCCTTCTGCCTTCTCCTCCAACACCTTTACCCTTTTTTCCATTCTTCTTTCAAGTTCTTCTCTTTTTCTTCTCTCCTCCCCCGCATCCCTCTTCATTCTCTCCTCCAGTTCCATTCTTTCCCTTTTCTCTTCTTCCATTAGCCGCCTTACCTCTTCCACCTTTTCATTCATTTTCTCCTCTGCCTCCTTCTTCTCTTCGTCCATCTTCTTTAGAATCTCGTCCAGTGACTTTTGCAGGCTGTCCATCTTTTCCTCTCCCTTCTCTACTTCTTTCTTCTCTGCCTTTGTTGGAGTCCTCGCAGTTTTATTACTCTTTTCGAACGGGCTTTTCTCCCTTATCTCTTCTATATTATTTTAGTAAAATTTTTGGCCTTTTTTGTCAGATCGATGATACAATTTTTATAGTCAGGTTTACTTTAAATCGTCCAGTTATGTTTTCTATTAGAGCATAGTACAGCGTACTGAATGATTTAGTATTTTTTACTATAAAAATTATAATAGGTACTTAATATTTAATAAGTACTTAATATACTTAATATGTTATTGTGACGAGACACGAGTCTCGCACATGTAAATACGTGTAAAGGCGGCCGCAATAGACGCGGCATACACAGTGAGCGCGTGCGCGCAACATCCGCAAGGCGAGTCCGCACGAGCGCGGAGCGCGGCAGCTGGCGAGCGACTCAGCGGCGACGCGTCAGGCAGCGCGAACGGCGCATGTGGCGCACGCAGCGCGCCGTGAACGCACCTATACACATCTGCGCCGCGCGCCTTTATAAGGCAGATCGCATGGCGCAACGGCAGTTCTACTCGAGCTCCACTCCAGGTAGTATCGTGCGCACACGTTACTACAAGGAAAAGCGAGAGATAGATCTACGCCGACGAAATCGTCTCGTGAGCCCACGTGACAATTTGGTAGACGAACCGAAATCCGAAACACCGGGTTGCCTCGTGAGCACACGTAGGTAACACCCGGTGTCACCGTAAAATTCTAACCTACATTCCGACATATTCCTGCCTTCGTCTGCCACTGTGAGCCCACAGGATTGAGGGAGTAACAATAGTTTTGCCGGCAATAATTCCTAACCTCCAAAGCCAGCCTTACCACGACTCGCTTTATCTCTGTGTGCTCACAGGATAAAGAGAAGAACGAGACGATCGACGAAGATTTGTGAAGCCGTGCGCTCACAACCCCACGAATCCGAGGGATAACCTCAAAACACCGTGACACTATCCCGACCATTCCTGTGCGCACACAGAACGGTCGGAATCGTTGTTACACGACACAGTCGGATCAGCATAGCCGTGCGCACATGACTACACCGTCCCGAATAAATTCCTAACATCGAAATCCGCCACCGAACCGTCATACCGCCATCGAACCGATACACCGAAGCTGCGTCTGCCGAATCATTATTGTAACGAAATCGCGTATATATTCTTGTAATTTGTTAACCGCGTTAGTTTAAACAATTTTACTTATAAAGGCGAAGTATTTTTAACGAGACGCATAATTGATTTCTGTTTCATCCGGGAATTAACAACTGATGCTATTATTTGACTAGGAAATATATTTTGTTATTGTGAAGAATATAAAAACAGACTCTTTTTGCCCCTTTTTCCTATCTAGATCCTGGAACCGACTGACTATCCAGTCTCTTGGGGAAAGATAAACCGTTAGATTATAGTAAAACTAACTATTCGAATAAACTAAATTTCACTATTCGGATATAGGAAAAAAATCATCGATTTCAAACCGATTTTTTCAAAAATGTATACTATAAATTTATGAGTAATAATTACTATAAAACATTGTTGTATACCTATGCTGCTAGAGTTTATAGTTGAATTCTGGTAATAGTCACTATATATTTTTCTCGGTATAAATGAAGCTTTTTGCCTTATTTGGGACTTTTAATATACGTGACGTTGCAGGGAGGGCCAATCAGAAAACCAGAGTAAAAATCCTCTTGTCTAGTAAATCGAGTTCTTTTGTGCTCTTCTCCTGTCAAACTCGCCTCTGATTTACTTTTTTCATCTGCAGGCTTATAGAAGCTCCTCTATGCGTTTTGAGCCAACTTGCGCGGTGTCCTCTTTGGCGGCTTCTCGAGCTTCCAGAGCGCGTGAATTATGATGTACAGCAGGCTTCTTATGTTTTCTCTCTACTTGTACTTGCTCTGTTCCCGCTGTAGAGTCGTAATGTGTGCGTGCATATCGGTGTGTCTTTACATTAATATGTTTTTGTTCTATTTTAGCATTATTGTCTTACGTGAGTCTACTATTATTATTGATTTTCTTAACTGATTTTACTTATCAACATTCGAATTTAATTATGTTTTTATTCTTAGTCGTTCCTTGTTCTCATCTATTCAATTAATTGTTATATGGGTCAATTACGATCAGTTTCGTATTTAGGGTCTGTTTAATAATAATGTGATAGTATCCTGATGCCAAGTATAGTGTTATACTTTATGATATCGAGAGCGTCTTGTGACCTATATATCCTGAGTTTGCTGTATCTTATTATACGCTGCATTCTAGTGGGAAGGGTATCGATTGACTTACTTTATAATAAATAGCTTTACTTGTTTTTAATAAATCAAAATGCGAAAGAAAGTGAGCATTTCACAATACTTTTATTTATCGGCCAAGCCTTTGATAATCAGTTGTTTAGGAATGTTGCTAAATAGGAATACGACATCGAATGAAGCCAATATGTATTCTGAAGTTATAACAGTGTTGTATAGTTTGTTTTTAAGTTCGATGCTATTTTTTAAGCTCGATTTTGGTTTAGGGACGTGTCTATTAAGAAGTGTGCAAATACTTTTGTCAAATCGGTATGTGGGGCTGATAGCAGAGACTATTATGCGTATAGGATTATTGACTTTGTGAATTTTTATCAGAGCATAAACTCTAGAAACCATTGTTATCTAATTTATTATTAACGTCCTCAAAAGCTATGTCACATTTAATTTAATTTAATTTGCAAGTCGAATATATAGAAGTGAGGTTAGGAAAGAAAGCAAGAGAGATAGCGAGAGAAAGAGCGGGAAAGGAACGATGAACCTGTCGGTCAACGAGCTAGGAGATAGTCGTCGGAACTGAACAGGGAAGAGTAGAGGAACAGGGATTTAGGACGCTACAACCGTGCATAATAAGATCAGTAGAAGAGGCGGGAAATTTAAAAAGTGCAGGGACACAAAGAGGGGGGAAAAGAGGAGGAGGAAGGGGAGGAGGTAGAATAGGGAACACATTGAAACAGAGAAAATTAGAGGATAGTCTAAAGAGTAAAGAAGAGACAGGTGTAAAAAGAAAAGAGAGAAGCCCAGTGGAGCAAAAGGAGAAGAATAAGAAAGAAAAGTGAAGAGGAAGAAGAAGAATACGCAATCACAAAAGGAGGGAACGTAAAAAGAACGCCGCAGGAAAAAGAAAAAATGGGAGACGAGATAACCGGATCACTGAAAAACTCAATAGATAGGATTCTACTAAAATTGGAAGAGATGAGTTTAAAAATGGATAAAAAGAAAGAAGAAAGAGAGAAGATGATGAAGAGCTGGGAACAGAAATACCGAAGACTGGAAGAAAACATGAACATGAAAATAGGGGAAGAGGTAAAAAATATAGAAGGAAAACTGAAAGAAGAGGGTGAAGAAAGGAAAAGAGTTAGAAGAGATTGTAAGGAGGCGAGAGAAAGAGAGGAAAAAGAGAGAGCGATGGAGAAGAAGGACTGGGAAATGAGACTAGAACAAGAAAAAAAAGAAAGAAAAGAGGATCTCAAGGAGATAATAGAGAAAATAGAAAAACTAGAGAAAAGGGAAGAGAGGGAAAAGAAAGAGTAATACCTGGTGGGATGAAGAGTGCAGTCTAAAGAAAGCGGAGGTAAGGAAGCTGGGCAAAGCGATCAAGAACGGAAAAGGAAGGAAAGAATATATTAAAGCAAAGAGAGAGTGGAGAACGCTAGTGGAAAAGAAAAAGGAAGAAGAAATGGGGAAAAGAATAAAAGAGGCAGGAAGCGACACTACAGGAAGAAAATTCTGGGAGGTAGTAAAAAGCAGGAAAAGAAAAAAGAGGAGGAGATGCAGTAGTAAAATTAAGAAAGACGAATGGCTTGCACACTTTAAAGGACAGCTGAGAGAGGAGGTAGAGGAAGAGAAGAGAGGGAGGGCACAAGAAGAAGAAGAAAAAGGAGGAGAAAGAGAAGGGGAAGAAATAATAACCGAAGATGAGGTGAGGAAGGCAATTGGAAAGATAAAGAAGGGGAAAGCACCGGAAGAGGATGGTCTACAAAATGAGGTTTGGATATATGGAGAAGAACAGGTATTAGAGGAGATAACTGCAGTCCTGAATAAAATATGGAAAGAGGACAAAATACCAGAGGAATGGAAAACAGGAGTGATTACACCGCTATTCAAGAAAGGGAAGAAAGAGGAGGCAAAGAACTACAGAGGGATAACTCTAATGGTTACGGGCTACAAACTATACGCAGAAATTATAAGAGAAAAGAAAAGAAGAAGAACTAGAGGGAAAGGAACTACTGGACGACACTCAAATGGGATTCAGGAAAGGAAGAGGGACGGCCGATGCTATCTATATTTTGAGCAAGGCTATCGAAAAGGAGCTAGAGAAGAAAGGAGGCAAGGTATACGCATTTTTTGCAGATATGAGAGCAGCATTTGATAAGGTAAACAGGAGCGAGATTTGGGCAATGATGAAGAAGCTAGGGTTAGGGGAAAGATTAACGAAAAGGGTAGCAGAACTATATAAAGGGACAAAGAGTGAAATCAGAGTAGGGAAGGAAAAGATAGGCGGGTTCGAGATACATAAAGGAGTAAGGCAAGGGTGTCTATTAAGTCCGACGTTATTCAATGTTGTGATGGCAGACACAGAGAAGGAACTGAGCAAGGTGCAGGAAGGTGGGATTGTTCTGGGCAAAAAGAAATTCTGTTCAATTTCGTATGCGGATGATGTAGTGATGATGGCAAACAACGCGTCAGGGTTAAAGCAGATGTCAAAGAAATTCAAAAGGATAATAGGAAAGAAGGGTCTAACACTAAACACAGAAAAATCAAAGATTGTGGTATTTAAAAATGGAGGAAAGAGAAAAAAGGAGGAAAGTTTCGTATGGGAAGATAAGGAGATAGAGATAGTGAGGAATTTCGAGTATTTAGGATATACCCTAAAAGAAATGAAAGGAAAAGGCGAGCACGGTAATGAGCACGATGTGGGGATTAGGGGAAGAACTATTCAGAGACAATTGGGAATTAAGGATGAGGCTATTTGACACAATGGTAAGAAGTGTGATGGAATATGGTGCTGAGGTATGGGGATGGAAAGGGAAAGAGGAACTAGAAAAGATACAAAGAAGATATATGAAGTGGATCATGAAATTGGATACAACGACACCGGAATACATATACTGTACCTAGAAATAAAAAGACACAAGCTAGAGACAAGAACGAGGAGACGAGCAATAAAATATGAAATGAAACTAACAATAAGTAAAGCAAAAGAGGGCTCGCTGTGGGCAGAATGTTGGAAATTATTAGAAAAGGAGGAGGTTAAAAATATTGAAAAAGGAAAGAAGAGAGGACAAAGAGAAGAAGAGTTAAATAAGAGAGGATTGTCATTGTTTGAATATCACAGAAAAATGAGAGCAGGTGAGCCTGTATGGTTAGCTGGAAAGGACTGAGAAGGACATACAATGGCAATGTTGGGAAAGTAGAATGAACGAATCCAGACAAGCGAGAGATATAAAAGAACTGATAAAACCACAAGGTGAGACACCAGAATATCTAAGGAAAATAGGCAGAGTAGGGAAAAAAGGACTGGTGATTACAGCAAGATTCAGAATGGGAAGCGAGGCAAAATGGTACAAATACTGGCTGAAAGAGGAGGAAAGAAAATGCACGTTGTGTAAGGAGGAGGAAGAGATATACGAAGTGCAAAAAATCGGGTAACAGGCAGGACTTATGTGGTTAAGAAAGGAAAAGGAGAGGTCGGAGGAAAGGTAACGGACTATCGTGCGAAAAAGAGAATGAAAGCAGCAGAGAGGAATTAAAAAATTTAAATTTAGCGGGGAAAAAATAGATCCAGACGAAACAACAAAAAGAACTAAAAGGCCGGCAGGGACATTTAGTGAGCAGGGTGAGTAAAGAGAACAGTATGGAATAGGGAAAAGGCAAAAGTCACTAGACCCGGGCTAGAAAATGGGAAAAGCGGAAAGGAGAACGTGGACGGGGAACACGAAATGGAATACCGCAGATAGGAAAACACTTGGTATCACAGATAAGGAAAGAGGTTAGAGCAGAGAGAACTAACAGAAAAGTCAAATAAAAAGGAGAAGATGTACGGAGATAAAAAGAAAGAAAAGGAGATGAGGGAGTTGAGAGAGGAGCTGGAAAGCTGGAAAATAAGAGCGAGGTTTGAAAGGGAGAAGAGAGAGGCCATGGAGAAAAAAATGCAAGAAGTGAGAGAAGATGTGGAGTTACTAAAAGGGAAAATGAAAAATATGCAAAAAGAGATAGACGAGATGAGGGATAGCCGCGAAGGCAGGAAAGGAAAAGCAGAAGAGGTAAGGAAAAGACAAGTGATGAGAAGAGGGAGAAGAGAACTTGAAAGAGGTGAAGAGATAGTAGTGAGAGAAAAAGAGCTGACAAAGGCAGCTATATACACAGAAGAGGTGAAAGCAAATGCAAAGTGTGGGAAAGAGGTATAATCGTACACTTAATCAACTGGGAAAAGGAGGACTCAATAAAAGAATGGCTAGACGACTACCTGGAGGGAATCGTGTGGGAAGTGGAAGACACAAGGACGGAGGACACCAAGAAGGTCATTTTTAGGACGAAGGAAGACATGGAAAAGGTATGGGAAAAGAGAGAGGAGATAAGAGAGGGAGGCAAATTAAGAATCGAGCAGTGGCTATCAGCAGAGGAAAGAAGGGACAGAGCCCTTATAATGAGAGAGAAGAGGAGAAGAGAAGAGGAAGAAGGAGAAGGGAGTGAGTTGCCGAACAAAAGAGAGTGGATCGCAGAAGTCGGAGGTGAAAAATATAAGTGGGATGAGAAGAAAGAGAGAATAGTAAAGAAAGCGAGAGTACCGGAGAAAGGAGACGAAGGACAATACAAAATCTGAAGGTCAGGGGATTCAGAGGAAGAAGAAGAACAGTAGATAGGTTAGGTTAACACGCAACAACAAAAACAAGTACACACACAAACATCAATACACACGCACACAGACACTCAAACTGGACACACACTCCCGAACATACACAAACAGTAACATAACACAGACACATGACAACACAATACATAATAGGTTAGGTTAGGATAAGACAAAAGGAGTGCATTTAAGCAGAAGTGATATTACATTGTAAATACTGTACTGTGATACAATAAAGATTATTATTATAAATATTGAAAAAGGAAAAGATTTTATCGCTAAAATCGCAAAATGGGCCTTTTTGCCTTGAATTTTGGGGCCCTTAAAAACTATTTTGGGACTTCTCAATATTTTTTTCGTATTCCACATAGTTCAAACTATACTCTAACCAAATTTTATCCAATTCCATTCACTCAATCGTGAGATATTAGATTTTAATACAAAAAAAATGTTTTTCTCACACCGTGTGGCGTACGTCTGACCGCAGAGAGAGGAGAGCGGCTTACGCCGAGAGCGAGCGCCGCTGTCGCAACGATTTAGTTCCGCTCTGACCATCACACACGTCAGACGTCTGGAGAGACGACAAGCAAATAAAGAGTTCAGTAAAGAAGAGCGTCAGTTTCTGCGCGAGCGAATAGCTGGCATCTTGTCGTGGCTCTGTTAAAGAGCGTAGATTAAGGGTTTGTAATCTGTAAATATTTTGAATTCCACCCCTTCGAGAAGTAGCGAATGGCCTCGTAGATAGCTGTGAGTTCTCTATTGTATGTAACATACTTTTTTTGCGCAGGTGAGAATTTCTGCGAAAAGAATGCTAGCGGTTGCCATTCGTCGCCTGCACGTTGCTTAAGGCCGCCTCAGCTTCTGGAGTCCAGAGAACTTGGCGTTTGTCCTTCTTCTTGGTTCCTTTTAAAAATTAGTGGAGCGGACGTTGCGTGTGTGCGACGTGCGCAAGCAAACGTCCGTAGCTGTTGAGGAGACCTAGGAATCTTCGAAGTCGTCTTCTTGTTGGTCTGTGGTTTTGGGAATTCTTGAACAAACTTGACTTTTTCTAGATTTGGATTGTAGCCGTTGGGTGTGATAAGATGCCCCAGAAAGATTAGTTCGGTGACGCCGAGACTGCATTTCTCGAGATTGACTTGCAGCTCGTATTCGTTGAGGCGACTTAGAACTATGTCAAGGTGTTTTTGATGTCTGTCCTCAGACGTGGAGACGATGAGAATGTCATCTAAGTAGACAAAGACAAAGTCAAGATCTCCAAGCGCTGAGTTGATGTAGCGCTGAAAATTCTGAGAAGCGTTGCGAAATCCGAACGTCATCACTCGGAACTCGTAGAGTCCGAATGGAGTAATGATCGCCGTCTTGGGTACGTCTTTAGGGGCTACCGGTATCTGGTGGTAGGCTTGGCGTAAGTCTAGCACCGTGAAGATTTTATTGCTGTGGCAAAAGGTCGTGCAATCATGCATGTAAGGTATGGATCCGTAGTATGATATGATAGTAGCGATCTGGGATCGTGACCAGATTTAGTTTGGAGTAGTCGCCGCATAGACGCCATTTCCCATTTTTCTTGGTACCATGTGTAATGGGCTGGCCCAAGATCTGTCTGAAGGGCGGTAAATGCCCAGCTCACACCATTTGTGAAATTCTTTCTTGGCAGCCTTGAGATTAGCAGGCGAATGTGGACAAGCTCTTTGCGAGGCTGGGGAACCCTTGGTAAGTATATGATGAAATACTCCTCGTTTTTTTTTGTCGATCGGAGTTGATCAGGACAAAAAACTTGAGGGTATTTGTTTACTATTTGAGCGTATTTGTGTCTCGGTGCCACGAAAGATATATGCACAGGTTGCACTGACTTGGTGAAGCCAGGTGCGTGTGCGAATTGATTGCCATCGACCAGTCTGTTGAGCTTGAGATCTGGCAGTAAATGGTAATGCTTTAGGAGATCGGCTTCTATGATCGAGTGTGGAACATCTGCGATCGTGAAATTCTAAGCAAGCTTGTAAGGCAGGCCTACGTTTAATTTGAGACGTTTGACGCCGTAGATGTCTATGGTCGAACCGTTGACAGCATATAGTTGAAAATCGGCTGCCTTTGTTGCGGAGTGTCTATTAGAAACACTGCGTTTGAGATTAAACCTCTTAAGTGGAGACGTGCGGCTAAATGTGATTGGCTTTCAGTCTCCGTAACAGCAGGATTGTTTAGTTTTCCTGATCTGTAGGTTTCTTAGGGTTCTTTACCCTGTAGTCCTGATCAGAAGCGCGCTTCCAGGTGCAGGAAAGTTGGAACAAGACTTGTTTTTAGAGTTGTTGGCTCAGGAGCGACCGTTCTGATTGCTGTTGTTTTGTGATTTGATTGCTGCTATTAGCTTCTCGTAATTGTCGTTAGTTAGGAGTACGTGAGCCATGACCGCACTCTTGATTAATTCTTCCTCCGACTTGTATTTCCAGACCATGATCTGAATCTATGGAGGAAGTCATGATTTCCATACTGAGACGATGGTTTTTCTAGGGATGGAGTTCTGAGCTAAGCTTTGCATCTCGGCGAGAAGGTCGGAGGGTTTTCCTGAATCGATTTCAACGCCTTTGAATAGGCGATCGAGTTGTTGCTGAGGAGTTTCAGCATAGCGTTCTGTCAAGATTTTCTTGATTTGTCAGTATTTTCGTCCTCTTTTTAGGGTATTGAGCTTGTATTGAAGCTCAACATGGATATCTTGTGTTAGATATCTCATGACAAAGTTGTATCTGGCCTCGTCCTTGTTGACGTTGTGAGCCGTGAACGTGTCTTCCAGTTTGCTGAACCAGCCCTGGGGAATGTGTTTGTAAAAATTGCAGAACATTAAATGTCTGGTGCTTGCGAATGCAGATGCATTATGCTGCTGGCCGAGATGAGGGTGTATGGGACAAGAGACATTAAAGTACATTAAAGTTCAAAAATAAACTGTGAAATCATTGTTGATCATATATTATGACTTTATTGCAATCTCCTAACGATCAGGTCCTGGTGTGGACCTTCTCTGACAAGTTTTTCTTCTTCTGAAAACTCGGGCCCGTTAAAACAAAGACGCTTTCCCGAGGACTACCGAAGGGACTCAAAGCAGTGCGCGCACTTCTCTATATCTATAGCTATACGACTGCGAACCAAGTCTCAAATAATCCACAAAGTCCATCTGGGCCCACAAAATCGATCTTCGGCCCTCAAAGTCCATCTGGATCAACAAAGCCCATCTGGGCCAACGCACAAGCAGCAAAACCATCGACGCGGACCAGCCGCCGACGAGTCCAAGCAGCTCAGCAGCCGCCACAACCAGACAACCGAAGCCAGCATCAGCCTCCACGCGCAGCATAGTGTTGGCGCGGACCAGCCGCCGACACGCGTAATTGCAGACGAAAACACCAGCCCAGCCAGCCGCCATGCGTACAGCGACCGTTCTCTTAGTCACCGAAATGTAAGTCCCTTCTTGCTACTATCGCAGCTTGGCTCGGGTATTTGATATTTACTGGAGTGCCATCAGTTTTATTGCAACACGTTTAACCGGTTCAACCCGTCGAATTCGTGCCTAGAAAAAGCACGCCGCGATCAATTTGTTTAAAATTAACACAAAGAAAAAACATGAATCAGCGCGAACTGCCAGACGGAGATGATCAAATGAGCATCCCGAAAATCTTTAACATATCCCCGGACGTATTTATGTCAACTGAGCAGAGCAAACGCAGAGATTTTTCCTTCGCTACTTGAAAACGATTTTCAAGGATGCTCTTGGCTGACATAGCAAAAACTGAGAGGGATCTCGCAAACGACCTGCAATCTCAAAAAGCAGTGATTAAGATAGAGAAATTAGTATGTAAATTCGACTGCGTGAGTGCGCGTACGCTCCGAGAGGTGTTGTACAACGGAGAAATTACCGAAGAACAAAAATATCCCGTGTTCTTAAAAGCTCTTGCCGAAGCAGAGCGTATTAAAGCTGCATATATTTCTGAAAGGCAAACGTCGCACGACTTAACCATGAGCGCCGATGGGGATTCTGCGCCGAGCTCTGAGTCAGAGGTCGATACTTACTCTGAGGCAAATTACGGGTGCGACATTATATCGGACAATGGACCCGGCAGCGAGAAAATCGTCGTCAATTCGGAAATTAAGCTCCGCGGTAATTCGGAAACAACGCGCAGTGCAAAAAACGAGTCAGAGTTAGAATTAACTAGCCAAGATAGCTTCAGCAATTATTTAAAAGAAAATAGGCGCAAAAAACGGCGATCGAATTTAACACGCGGCGCTTGGAGAGCTCGTACGAAAATCGGACGGAAACTAAATACGCCAAACCTACGAAAGCAGCCGAGCCACTGCAATAAAGGTTACGGGAAAACTGAACCTACTGCGCCCGTTCTCGATTATGTACTGGTCGATAAAAATGTTTCAAAAAAATGTAAGCCCAATCGCCGCGATGTCAAACATAGCTGTTTAAACTTATTAGATTTCGGCAACAATTCGAGAAATAAAATCAGCAAAATCGCCGGCGACATCAAGAGCTTGGTCCTGAAGCTCAAAACTAATCGAATGGCTCACGCTAAAAAGAAGAAACATGTACAAGCTGATTTGAGCATGAATGAGCCGGGCCAAGGCGATCCTTGATAATAACTACTATCCAGTTGATCAGAAATTGCCGGACTCTCGCAACAGAGCAAACTTAATGGCAAGATTTGAGCGATCTAATTTATCAAGACGTCGCATAATTTAGGTTTAAGAAATTAAATAAAATAGGTTAGAATAAATATATATATATGGGTGGTTCCCTGTGAAATCGAGCGGTCAATAAATGAATATCGGGATAACTCTGGGAATATATTCCTTAGGTATCCATGCGTATCCCTAAATTTTTTCAGATTTTTTTCATCATTATTCTTCGAGTTACAGAGGGTCAAAGTAGGTGATCTAAGCATTTTTTGCATTTTTTACACATTTTAATTAATTCATAGCTTCCCAGGGAAGCATTTTTCACTATAGATATACCGATAGTTTTTTTTTGTAAAATTTTCTTACTTTTTCAATAAAAATACTTTTAAATGCATAGATATATGTTATACCTGTCTTATAAGCCATTTAAACCTTAATATTAGTAAAAGCAAGAT
>JAZHPH010000123.1:302354-341071 GCA_037356405.1 Nasonia oneida | reverse complement strand
TTCAAAAAAAATGCATAGTTTATACAATAGCCTGATGTAAAATAATTCTAAATAAATATTTCGAATTTTAACAAAATAAGTTTTCATACTTTGACAAAAAGCGGAAAATACCGGGATCAGTACACAGCTGCAAGCGTGCGTACTTTCCGAAACTGTCCCTGCAATAAAAAAAAAGGTCCGACCCTCGTAGGCTGTCTTAATTACGATCGCTCTAGACGCTGCCGATAGCTTGAGCAAACGCAGCTGCTCGTCATAAAATTGCGCTCGGTCCGACGCGCCGAAAATTTTCTCCTCCCGACTAATGCGCAGAAAAACTTTACTATCGCTATTCTAATGCATCCGCTGATGCCTCGCGGCGATGCGCGCAGCTCAAGAGATTTACGATAGGGATATCTGTCCCTCGCTTTCTCTCTTCAGGCCCGCATTTTCGAATCTATTTTGAAAATGCGTCACGTACGCATTTATGCATTTAAAAAATAAATTTTTAAGATTTTGAAAAAATTGGAAAAATCGCACGACGTGACAGAATTCAGCCATCAGCTTTTTTATAAGCTGAAACCACGACATCGCCATGCTTGGCCAAAATGGCAGTAGTTTCCGTAAGGATTCCATCGTTGGCAGTTGCCTGATGACAAACATTTTGTTTCTTCTTGCAATGGTCAGTTGCTGATCCATAATTGTTCGTAGCACACAATTTTGTTGTAGAAAAACAGCTCAAACTTTTTCTATTATCTTAGACTGAGAAGAACTACAGGCACTGCTTTGCGTTAGACAACCATTCGCATCGAGTACTCTTGATAAACTGGAGCTTCTTACACCATTGCTCGTTCCCCCACTTACGCCTCAGCTGCTTTCACTTAAGCTGGTGCCCTCTAGTTTGCTTCTTACAGCAGATATGACGTCACTTTCAAGCGGTGCACAGCTGACGTGACGGTCACAAATCGAGACTATAGCCATCTACAGTACGCTACGCAAAATAACAATTGAATGGCAGTTAAGCTAACCAGGGTTTTCTTACGCCAAAAGATTATTGCATGATATTAGGTTAATAACAGAACTGCCCCAGTGGAAAAAAATTCTGTGCCAAACTGTGCCAAAACCGTGCCAAAACTGTGCCAATATATGTCAAAATTGTGACATAACTGTGTCTAAACATAAATATTTTAGACATTTGACACACTTATGGCACAGTTTGGCACACTATTGGCACAGTTTGTCATACTGATCGCAGTGTCCGGCACAGTTTGGTACAGATTGGCACACATTGTCACAGTTTGGTACAGTTTTGGCATAATTTGGTATAGAATTTTTTTTTTTACTAGGAAAGTTGTTTAGAATTATTAAAATTCATAAAATTCAGATAAGGAGGGCCAAAATAGGTGTTACCATCCGGATAATAACACTAAAACTCTGGTTGTGAGCTCCAAAATTTTTATTTTCTAATAATTTTTTTTAAACAAAATTTTATATCGAATACTTAAATGTGTTGATTTGTACCAAACTGTGCCAAACTGTACCAAACTGTGCCGAAATCATGCTAAACTGTGCCATAATGCACGAAAATTGAGTGAATAATTGTAGTAAAACTGATTATGTCAAACTGATTATGCCAAACTGGGCCAAAACTGGGCCACAGCTGTGCCAAAACTGTGCCAAACTGTGCCATAAGTGTGTTAAATGTCCAAAATGTTCACGTTTTGGCACAGTTTTGGCACAGCTCTGGCACAGTTTTAGCTCAGATTGGCATATTTTTCATTTCCACTGGGGTGTATTTTCGATTGCACACAGATTAGTCTTAAACTTTTGACATTAGCCCTGTTTTATTAGATCAAGCAGATTACTTATTTAGTATTTACTTGTACATTATATGATTTAACACAAATCTAAGTAAAGTAACTAGAACAAAAGTTTAAATATTTATCATCAATAAATACATCTAGGTACTTTTGAGTACTAAACTAATACAAACGTTTGATCCTTAAGAGGCCTTTGGAAGAGCAGTTACATGACGCCGTCACAACGTCCAAGTGGCGCTGCGGTCAGGTGACGATATCCCTATTTTAACAACAACTACAATGCATCCACGCATTTTAGAAAATAATCGCTCTGTACCGGCTTTCCTTTTATTATAAAGTAAGAGTAATTTATTTAAGACTTTCGTTCACAAATGTATACTACGCGCATGTCTGGAAAGCTAAAGAAAAAATTTTTAACCTTCAATTTTTTATATCACAAAGCTTTTTGTAGAAGAAAGCAAGATATTTATTTACAGACACCCGTTTATAACATATAAATCTGAAGGATCCTCAAATTCCAATTCTGTATAAAGAGCTGCGCGAACAGTAGTTGTAGAGTTGTAGTCGCCAAGTCGCCATCATAGAGGGGGTTAGTAATAGACTTTTGACCGTTCGGACGGTCGCGCAGAATGTCTCGTGTGAGTGTAATATACAGTATATTTAAAACGTTATAATATTATACATGTAAATTACATGTATATATGTAACTTATAACGTGTAACTTACATACCCACCAGTAAGCATGCCACTATCAACGTTTCGTCCGCTATAATTACCGCTACTAAAGTTTACATTGCGCAAGCCTCGGTTTTTCTAAATTCGCGACCATGCTCGATGATGAAGCTACGCTTTGTCAGGCTACCAGCTAGACCACGTTTGTTACGTATATTAAAATTATTTGCTATCTCGTTATTTGCGAGGCCGTAATCCTCGCTTACGTCAGAATCGTGTATTCGCAGATTTACAGTACCATTTGGCCAGAGGCCCCTTGCGCGCTCCAATCGGCGAGATCCGCTGCTCGGGATGTCGGTCGTGCTCCTCGACTCCAGGATCCGATGACAATGTTTCCGACTGCTGCACGCCCTCTCCTCCCTGGGCCTGATCGTTGAGCACCTGGATCACCGGAGATAAAGAAACTTTCAGCCTTAGTGGTGGCTGGATCGGCATGTTGGTATCGGCAGCAGCTGGTCCTGGCTCTGCTGTGTCCTGCGCCGTGACCTTCTTTGGCCTTTTCATCGTTGCAGCTTTCGTCGCCGTGGCCATCGTCTTCTTCTGACCGCCTTTAGATTTAGCCTCTTAGCATCTTAGTTAAGCATACATGCGTGCATTTTACATAAATTATTATTAGATGCCATTATGTGCCAAACAAGTTCTTCGTTGATGCAGTAGTGATGGATGGAGCACAATGGAATAATGGAGTCTGGACAATGCTCGGCATTAATATTAACAATTTGTTTTGCTCACATCTTTTCTTATTTTCATCATCTGTTGAAATGCATGCGA
The DNA here is from genome assembly GCA_037356405.1 of Nasonia oneida. Taxonomy (NCBI): domain Eukaryota; kingdom Metazoa; phylum Arthropoda; class Insecta; order Hymenoptera; family Pteromalidae; genus Nasonia; species Nasonia oneida. The sequence goes on along the minus strand of JAZHPH010000123.1, from coordinate 337,772 downwards.
AACTTATTAATGAACCTGTCAGAATTTCAGGTGATAATTTTTTGCTAAAAATTTTGATTAATACGATTATTGCAAATTAAATAATGCACATTGTTGTATTAACTTTAGACACCAGATGGAATTGTTAAAAAGCTACAGTGGCAAGCTCTTTTAAATTTCGAAAACCATGCAAAACTAAATTTAAAAGCAGCTTATTTCTTAACTCCATCTCTGATTAATCCCCAAGAATATTATAAAAATGAACGTACGTCTCTCATATCAGATAAATAACTCATAATACATACCAGTATACATATACAGTATATATCACCAACATTATTTTTTGTTTTAGCTCTTTGATAAACCAGTTGCAGCTTCTATAAAGTTGTACAAGAATGATCCATTGTTTCCTGACTTGCATGACTCTGGATCAACAGTTTATTCGCTGGATTTCTGCTCTTATCTGAGCTATAAGTTCTAAAACAATAAATAATTTCCTGAATTTGGATAAGTCAAAATATTTGTAATAAAATATTGAGACTTATGTCTTGTTACTCACTCGTAAAAACACCGAGAGGAACAAATGTTTGTGTAAATTATTAGAAACTGTGGTAAAAACTAAAGACTCTGTTAATAATCAAAAAGAAAAGAAAACTATGATCTTCAACAAAATTAAAGATTTGCTTGAAAACGGAAACGTTAATCAAGAGTCCAATATCACAGAAGAAATAAATTTGAATAATGTGAGGTGTGTATGTTGCGAGCAAAACGATTTGCCTCCAAATTTATTATCTAAACATTTACGAAAACATGATTATGATGTTGTTGTGACAAATCTCTGAAGAACATAAGTTCATCAAAGAGAAGAAGAGAGAGAAATTAATCGAACAGTTGAAACAAGTGACAGTCAGGGTTGCAGAGCAACTTCAGATCAAAAGAAACAACTGTTTTTAAATTGTTGGTGAAGTGAGTAGACTAGAAAACGTGGTATTGATTGGTTGCCACCATCACTCTTAGGATCTTACGCTGAAGATAAAAAATTATTATTTAATTACAAGATCCCACTTTTTAGCCAAACCATATAACAAAAATAATGATGGCAAAAAACAAAAACCGAAATTATTAAGAAAAATTTCAAAATAAAATATAATTTAATTGTTGTAAGTAGTATAAATTGTTAATCATTATTATTAATAATCAAAGCAAAATATGAAAATTATCTATCAATGTCTTCATAGGAAATTTCACCCGCCTCACCAAATTAATCTTCAACACCAATTGAATCTTTGTGCTTTTTTATATAAGGTATCTAAGTATGCACCAGTGTAGGTCTCCGTATTAGAAGCCGGTTGTAAACAAATATTTTATCAACATCTCTCAGAAACAACTTTTATACATAGATAACTGAATGTGTAAAGGAAGACTTGTTGTGATTTATATTTTGATAAAGACTTTATTGATCCGATCAAAATACATCCACTCCGTGTCCAAGTTCTCGCGCTACTCCCGATCAAACGCGTCCAGGGCTTCGTCCCCAACGCCGAAAAACAAAAAAACTCGTTTCGTTTTAGCAACGCATTTCCCTCCCCGGCAACCCACGCGCCAAATTGTCACTACAGAGCTCGATTCGAACATTCTTTGGAATTAAGCTCAAAGTTGTTCTTCGCGCTCGAGACGGCCGACCACGAAATAACTCGTTTATTCCGCGCCGGTGCACCGCGGCCCAACAGGAGTTTATGCGCTACGGTTCTATTTTTATTGTCGCGACAATCCTCGAGCCAGTTCCGCCAATTTGAGTACAACCACAAGAATCCTGTATTCTATGGATCTCATCGGCCCCAGAGACACTATTTTTCTCTGTGCATGAGGCGAGTGGTCACGAAAGAGACAACATCATTCTTTCGTGCCAGGGCATCATGAATTGTCGCACGAACTTAATATTAGAATTAAATTAGACCTTGCATACGAAGCTGTAATACATGTTCTTAACTTTTACAGAATGAGTAATTATTACCTAATCAATATCGAAGTTAATGGACAGCATCAAGTTTCTTGTATGAATTTTCAGAATTTCATAGCACTCAGAAAAATGTACATATTAAAAAGTAATGTCCTTGTCATTTTTCGGGTTACAAAAGTGATAAATAACTCCAGCGATGACTTGGAATAATAGAATCCTTCAAACTGGCTTTAGTTTTTATTTTTTTTAATTTTTTCATTTCATTTAAAACTACTGAATATGATTCGTATACAATATTCTAGAAGAAAGACCCGTACTGTCTGGTTTAATGTTAAATCAATCTAAATATTTTAACGTTATCCCTGAACTTTGGTGCCCTGGCCCGTCTAACAAAGCTAGCAGATGCATTTAAGGGCCCTCGTAAGTATAGATATAGATAAAATTTATATATATAGTAAACGAAAAATAAACGAAAATGATATATCTTATTGTTTGATATACCATTTGAAGATCGGACAATTTGATCTAATATATTTTAGGAAAATTTAAATGTTTATTTTAAACACTGAGCTCACGAAGCTTATAAGCTCGCTTCCCCACAGAAACGGTATATCAAAAAATAAGATCTATCATTTTTAGCATCATCAGTGCAGCGGTTGATTCACAAGTTGGGATGCAAGGAACGCCTATTTTCCTCGTTTACTATATATAAATTCTATCTATATCCATGCTCCCGAGGGCCCTTAAGGGGACCTAACCAGCTTAACATAATTATTACAATAATGTCTTGTTTCTTGTAAAACTGAATGATTTTTTATGCCAAATTGTAAAGTAATTATTTAATTTAATATTATAATGTAAAAAACTGTAGAAATCATTTTTTATATATGTCTCAATAGATATATTCTCTTAAAAACGGCTGCAGTGTAAAACATGCTATTTTTTTGAGTACCGCAGGATTCAGACTAAACGGATCAATGAATTGTACCAAACCAAGGCTTGTTCTGTTCATTAGACATCTCTCTACGGAGTGAGTTTGGGATTTTGTAAAATACTGAAAGCGTATAAAGTTATAGCTTCTTAACGCCCAAATTTTTGTATTTTTTTATATTTTATTGAAATTTTTAACTTTAAAAAGCTATAACTTTTACGCTGTCAGTATTTTACAAAATCCCAAACTCACTCCGTAGAGAGATGTCTAATGAACAGAACAAGCCTTGGTTTGGTACAATTCATTGATCCGTTTAGTCTGAATCCTGCGGTACCAAACAAAAATACAGGGTATTGAAACAAGCATTATTAGAATAATATTTAAAATAATACAAAAACGTGTTTTTATTATTTTTCTGAAATTTGCATCATAATTCTGTATTAAATATATTACAATATGTTGTTCTACTACTTTTTTACATTTATTTGGAGTTCTAGCACTATACTTTAACTATAGTAGATCATAACCTGTAAAACAAAAGTACGTGTATTTACAAATTACAATGTTTTACATATCATTATAAATACTTATATAAAAATGTCTTATAATATACCTGTATGTAATAATCTAACTGCAGCTCTGTAAAACTTTTTATAGGTTATACTATATTACTGTGTATAATGTATACTGTTTATACTGTAACAAAAAAAAATAATTTTTACATCTCCAATACTAGAATATTTTGAATATAATTTAGATACATTCATACATACCAATTTGATTAGAAATAACATTTTAGTGTCCCCCACTGACATATGCACCATCATCAACAGTTGAAATGCGTAACAATCTTCTCAATTTTCTTGCCTCTTTTGTATTAACACTCTGCTTGTTTTTCAGTACCTTTGATACGTGCTTGATCTTTTGTTACTGCAGCGAATAATGCATTTTTGCCAGGCTTGATATTCAACTCTGACATAAGATACAGTAATCCTTTCCAGGCAATTGAAAACATTATACAAGCTAAGAAGGCAGATATTTGTAGAGTCTCAAGTCCAACAAAGTCCGTTTTAGGAGCAATATTCCACAAAACATTAAAGGACTCATTAGCATTCTGAGTTTTTCCACCCAAACATTTTCTTAGAATCTCTGGCTCCGACAATTTTTCAAATACAACCTTGTTCTCGTTGAAAATTTCTTCTGGTAGTGTTCGTGGATGAACATAAGCATCTTGTTTACCTTCAGCTACTGCTTTTTGGTATTTACATCCAGGATCCAGGAGGACAGTGCATGTGCTGAGGATTTTGATCAGTTGAGGGTTTGTGATAAAAAATTGCCCAAATTGCTCTAGTCATATCTTCTATTGAATCCGGGTGTGCTCTAATAGCATTGCCATAGTAAGTTTGTAGTGTATCTATAATTTTATCGGTCAGTTTTCCTTTTCCTCAAAGTTTTTTGTTTTTCTTCAAGTTTCTGAGCTGCGTTCCAAAGCGTTTTTGAAAATGATCACAACACTCTTTCTTACTTATTGTCACATGCGTTCCATAAGGTTTAGAATTTATAATGTTTGAAAATGTTGACGAATCTCCATCTCCTAAGTACGACACATATTTTACATTATATTTGTCTATTGATCGACTAAAAATATCCACAATCGCTGAAGACTCCATTAACCCAGAAGAACCCCAATGGTTTTTTGTACATGATGGTAAGTGTGTGCTGTACCAAATTTCCCATTCTTTAGTACCTTCTGATCCATGAACTTTTACATACTGGTTGCATTGTAAAGAGTAAGAAGAAAGAACTTCTAAGTCAATATTCCACTTTCTTGACCCAAAATTGTAAAAACTCCATTGTAGGATCTATGACCTCGACGCTGCCACGTACCATCACCTTGAACACCTATTTCTCGTTTACAAGCTACGATTTCATCTGGAGTATTCGTAACATCTGATTCATCATCTAACATATTTTCATCTAAATCTTCAATACTCAGTTGACTAATAGCTTCTGGATTAACACTTTCAGGTTCACATATCTCATTTTGTGAATTAGTACGTGTAAGTTGAAGTTCTTCGTCTACAGCTTCAGACATAAACTTATCCGCAACTCTTGATGTAACTTCAAAAAGCACATTATGTATTTTAGTAAAAATTACATTTTGAATTGGACGAGGAAAGTCCATTACTCCACAAAAAGTTCTCAGACTTTCAAGGCCACCACCAACCAGTCTCATAGCTAAGACACTGCGTCTATTGATTTCAAAAATATTTGATTTTTTTACAGTTGTGAAAATTCTTCTCATGTAAACACTTATCACACGTAATAGAATAATTGCCACCTAATCCATGACATTTTATTTCATAAAATTTTATATTTCCACCACACTTACACATCAAATTGTTCTCTAAGAATGTAAACAAACGTCTCATATCAAAGATTCTATAACCTTCGAAATCAACCTCAGGATAATCTAGAGACGACAGTTTACAGGCAGAAGAACTTTTTATTTTTTTATTAGCAGAACAAAATTTAGGTAATTTTTTTTTCTGCCGATATAATTTCTTGAATCAACTTTTCTGTGACGCTGAATTATTGTTTTCTATTTTCTGTAGCTTTTGTAAATAATTTTATCTTTCTTTAATTATAAATAACTATTACAAAAAGTATTTTTTCATAAGGAATCGAATCAAACCTGGTTAGAACAGGGAAGCTGGATCGAGACAAGCGCTATGAAAGATTATTTAAATACTGAGGTTCTTATACAGGTTGGCGTAATAGGGCTTAATAGACCACTTTGTGCATGTTCCGGGAAACCCGTCAAGCCTAAGAAGTTTTATTTTTTTCGCAAGGATTCGAATGAGAGTGGTTAGAACAAGTAGCCTTGATCAAGGCGATTGCTATGAAAGATTTTCTGAATATTAAAATTTTGCAGGTTCGCTGAATCGTGAGTGGTTGGAACACGGAGCTTAGATCGGGATGAGAAAAGTTTGAAGGCTTTTCCAAGCGTCAATAAGTAGATCCAAGAGATAAGTAATCAGGCTGGATGGACCTCTTTATTATACACGATCCACGATCCATGAGATCCGCCGGGTCTAGAACGTTGTGTTTTTTGCAAGGAATCGAATGTGGTTGGTTAGAACAAGAAGGGACGATCGGGACATCATCATTGAAGGAAATTCTTCATAGCCACCGCCCTGATCAAGGCTACTTGTTCTTACTACTCTCAATCGAATCCTTGCGAAAAAATAAAACTTTTTAGGCCCGGCGAGACTCCCGAAACATGCACAAAAGGTCTAATAAAGAGGTCCATCCAGCCCGATTACGTCAGCACCTCATAGTACAGTTCCCGATCGAGGTTTCCTGTTCCAACCATATTTCATTTGATTTATTATGAAAAAACACACCTGTTAATACTTCTTTATAAATAAAAAGCTATACCATTATTTACAAAAACTATACAGAAAAAAAGAAAACAATAATCCAAATTCGAGACATTGGCGCGCTTACGCACCTGATCAAACCCTAGTTTCTGAACCGGCGGCGGCGGTAAAGATTTTTTATTAATATAAAGAGACGATACGTGTGACCTAAGTAGCCGATTATCGGCGTGTATTAGCGCCCGAGCGTAGCGAGGGTGATAAAACGCCGTGCACTGAAGGGGTGCTTAGTTCACTAGTATCGTATACAATTTTTAAAAATCACCTTTTTTATCATAACAATTGAACGGAACGGTCAATCTGGAAAATATTGCAGGAAAAAGTAGGCAATTTTATACTCTTTTAGATACACTATTGTTGAATATATTGTATGAATCATATCATCAAAAAAAGGAAAAATATTTTTTCAAAAATCGAAAAACGGCTATGACGATATATCGTTGCTCCCTACAAAGACTAGCACAGTTTAAATTGTCTAACAAAAACTAGCACAACTCACGATTTGCCGCGAAGAGTAGTACAGTTCAGAAATGCCGCCAAGAGTAGCACAACTCGAGACTTTATATTACTTAAAATGCGAGTATATTACGTTTTTATTGGGTTATTTGGTTGGTTAAGTTCATGGAAACCTTGGACAAAGACAGACAAACCTCAAAGTTTTTAAAGGTTTCGGAAATTTCTAAAAAAAGCGAATAATTTTAAAAATTTTTGTAAAAATTATTGTATTTAGGAAAACAATTTTAAATTCGGTAAAAAGTTGTAACTTGTGAACATTTAAAAATGTTCATTAAGGACAGTTTCGCAAAAATTGGAAAATTTTTATAGAAATTCGTTGTTTAAAGTTTGAGTTGTGCTAATGTTCGCGGGAATTTTTGAGTTGCGCTAGTCTAGCGCGCGTCAAATGAGTTGTGCTACTTATGACGAGAAATTTGAACAGTGCTACTCTTCGTAGGGAGCGACGATATATAAAGATATACATTTTACACGGGTTTGGAGCTGGGAACTAAAACGCCCTCTGGGCTGAGCTTTCATGTGGACATTCCTAATACCGCTCTCGTTGATAGAGGCTATTTGATTGTTGGAAAAGGACTTCACTACTTGGCTATAGCCGGAAAAAAAGTGAGTTCGGAGGGATACCGGCACTTGTGTGCAGAATGAGAAACGCTCAATTATGCCGATACAGCACATACGCGTGCAGTTACTGCACACAATCGTGCCGCATTAGAACGATCTAAGCGAAGTCGATGTAGCAGCTCGTCTATTTCTTGTAAACCTTATTCAAAGGTGTATAACACTGATACGCTATCCAATTCCAAATAGTTACCAAAATAATACATTATGCAACAAGGGTCGAAAGTAGTAGATTTTTCCCGCTGGTTGGTTTATGCCACACGTCAAACGAAAAAAAATGCCTTTTCTCCCCTTGTTGCACAATTTACTATTATAAAGCGCATAAGTAAAAGAACAAAAGATATCTGTATACAATACGAAACGAGTGATCAACTTTTACAAAGCTTTAAAGTAACTCTTTTACGTATTCAGTGGTCATGTATTGTTCAGATGCGTTTATTTTTCATTTATATATATATATATATATATATATATATATATATATATATAACACTTATAAATACTAACAGTGAACTAAACAATACATATGAATTTAAACTAATTTTTGGACAGTGCTTCACGAAGAAAATGAAATACTATGATCATGCGCAATAATACAGTATATGCTGCTTGCTTAATTCTTTAACTTCTTTAGAGCATTCATTAAAGTCTGCATCTCTTGATTGACGTTGTGGACTAATTCTTCGACTTGATATTTACTGTCGATTATACTGATTGTCTGCGTGTACGGATCGTATCTGACGCCAAAATTCCTTGGGATCAATTCAGCGAATTTTCTGTAAACGTTACATCATTTAATTAATATTTTTAGACGCTTATCCGTAAAATTTTATTTTTTAAGATTTATTTTTTGTTTGTTTCTTACTAATTATTTATTCATCTATTTTGTTAAATAGAATCTATTATCGGATGCAAGTGTTAATATCAAAATAGTTTATTTATGCACCGTAATAAAACAGTTTTTGATTGACATTTCACCTTCCATATCAAGGGGAATTCGCAATAATAACGCAAATGCTTACCAAAACAAGCCAAAGAACTTTGTTACAATAGTACGTTTAGAAAGTATACAAATTTTTTCATTGCTAAAACTTTAGATTTTAAATTGGCGATAATATAGGTAGTTTTGATGAATAGGATACTCACATCATCTTCTCTTTGGCGTCCTCAAAGTTCTCGGCGACAAAGTAAACTGGCTGATACTCGGTGATTGGGTATTTCTGTACTGCAGTGGTTGCGGGATCGAAAGCGCGCAACTCCGGCTTGCCACTTACACTGTACTCAAGCTCGCCGAACGACGAGAGCAGACCGGCTCCGTAAGCCTTGAGTTCGTCATTCTGCCGACACAGGCCGAACTCTACCGTGAACCAGAAGCACTGTGAATGAGCGAGAGAAATCAAATCATTATCACATAGGGCATATTCGTTGTCGATAAATACTGTCGAATCTCATGATTTATGAACCTGTACCAAAGTAAAAGCATCAGCGTATTCTGCGAGTCAAAGCAACATGTAAAATACTAATTACTAGCTTTACTGCATATGAAGATCTTTTATGAATACGAAGAAGAGACACACATTAGTATAAAATATGAGGCATGTTCTGCAAAATGTGTAAACTAATAATAAACAATTTTATATAATATATTATTTAGCGTAACAGAGAATACGCGTTTCCATTCTGCTAGCAATATGACTAAAAACACCATCGCGTTATCTGGAGTGTTACGAAAAGTTTTATTAAGAAATTCGGCAGATAAATGTACGTGTGTAATGAAATACCAACCGTGGCAAGTTTTTCGATGTACTCGTCGGGTGCACCGAGCGAGGCTAGTCCTATGACCTGAGAGAATTGGGCGAAGGCCGGATCAGCAAAGAGCGGCACGTGCCCGAGTACCTCGTGGCAGACATCGGGTTCGGGGGTGTAGAGCGGTCGGCTGCTATGCCTGATGTACTGCGTGCTGTGGAATACGCGGAAGGCCAAGCCCGCGAGGAAGTCTCGAGATGACAAGAGCCCAGCCACCGGCCGTAGCGTGAATCCCGTGCAGTCTGTAATTCGAAGAATTTTGTCGTCAAGTTACGTACACACCGTGCTTCATTTTACATTTGAAAATGCCATTGTTTGTCATGAACGCATGTGAACGGATGTGCAAGTATTTAACAAACGCTTCGCAATCGCGTATGAATGAAACGAATGCGGTTCTCAATAACTACAGGTAATTCATTTGGGATCATTGAGCTGTAATAACTGCAAGATCATTCGAGATCCGGAGAAAAATCCGATTTTCCGGTTTCCGATTTGCTACAGTTAAGGGTCGTCGCGTGATTCTGGGTAAATAGATGACGTAACGCAATGTTGCCGAACAGAAAACAAACAGTTCACGCCTCCCGGGTCGGAAAAATGAACAATCACTGATAGCTCTGCTAGCGAGAGTTAAAAAGTCTCGGGCATCGGAGCGCGATAAAGGGGATAATAGAATAGATAGGCACACGCGAGTGCAATCACCGCAATATTAAATTAAGACACCGATTGTGTGACGCGTGCCTTTCGAGAACGATCGTATTTGCGTCGGCGTTTATTTCCACGCGTGCGTACGTTTGCGCAACATCGATAGCGTTGCGTTCATCAAAACATCATTTTTTCGTAAAAAACAGTTTACCCGCGTAAAGGCGGTAAAAAACCGTAAGAATTTTTTATCTCATCTACATATCATGAAATTTTTCATCGTGATAAACAGAGGGATCATTTTATTAATCATGCATGGAGGCTCGATAACCCGTTGGACAGGTTCTCTTTATTTACCAACAAGACCTGTTTACCAGCTTTTTCGCTGCTTATAACATTACAATACTGATATACATACGCGCTCGTGAGATGTACGTTTTCTTCATTATTATTCGAGATTGCGGAAAATATCGTGAAAATAACAGCGCGAGTAATCAATATGTCAGGTGAGCGTTAATCATGCTACATTCATCGGGATTAAATGCAACATTGTATCGCGAGGCATGTTTTCTCGGTGTAAAAGATATTTGCAAAAAATTTCGAAACCGAAAAATATCGGCTACAAATTAACAATGTATGCACAACGGCTATGAGGACCCACCTTTTAAGAAATTCGAGATGTCTTCGAGCTGTGGAATATTGTCTTCCCTGTAGCCGCAGTTTTCAATCAGCAACGGAAACACGTGATTGTGTTCTCTGCAAGCGAATTTGGGATACAACTCGGTCAGCTTCTTAAAAACCGTTCCCCAAGTCTTGATCTCCTCCTCTGTATAGTCGACTCTCGGAATCGGCTGTCCACTGTAAAAACACGCGTGACGCAACGTCTTTACAAAAAGTCACCTACGTGGAAACGTATTACTCGCGAGGCCACGTTGATGTATTATAGTGACGGGTGGCGTTTCGTATGTAATTGCGTGGGATAATTACTGTTTGTAGTGGTAAGCGAGGTCCGCAAAGTACTTTCGCCTGGCGCGGTAAACCGGATCGGTAAAGCCAGGATGGTCGCTGTCGAGCTCGGCACCGTAGGACAGAATCTGGTTGGCGAACTTGTCAAGATCGCGGATCCTGCGCGGAAACCACGGCACTGTGCCCATGTTGTCGCGGTAGTTTCTGCAAAAAAATAGATCGTAAAAACCTTTTTACTTAGAGAAATTTTCAAATTAATGTCTACTACTCTCTATGTCTTAGTCGCGGTATTTTTTGTGATAAGTAATTACAAAGTCAAGAAGTAAAAAGTAAGCGGAAAATTAACCTTGATATAATCGAGAAGTATCCGCATTGCTCCTGAAGGGCTTCAACAACGGCCCCCAAATTACCGCCGGGAGCGCATTCCACCATGAATTCGTAGCCATTGGCCTGACGCAAGCTGCTTCTAGACTCGATGTGCAATAGGTTGACTTCGTATTTCTAGAAGCGAAGTGCATTTTTTTATAAGATACCTCGTCATAAATAATTAGATCGTTTTATCGTAATCATCAATAAACTACGTGTTATATTATAACTCAAATTGCCTTGTTTTCTAGAAACAATGTTTCCTTATTACACATGATTAGATATAGCGTTTAGATCGCCCGAGCGTCGAGACGATTTAATAATGTATGAATAGGATTTTCATAATCCAAACTTTTTTGGAAAAAATATACACTTTTGCACAACTTGTATTGTGTTAATAAGCAATCAAAATCATCTTTCAGTTAATGATTCGTCAACTATTACAACAATCCATATTGTTGTAACTATTATTGTATTAATTGAGTTTTAATTTCAATCTTACTATTTATATTAAAGTAGCTTTTATTTATAATTGAATAATATAATAATACTAGATATTTTGTAAATTTATTTAAATGCATGAACTCTTATATCTAGAATGATTCTGAAGCTAAAACCACATCGAATAGTTCGGTGTATCGAAACCTCAAATTTGATCCAAATTGAAACCTCAGAGATCAATTTACTCGATTTCGACCAAAGTAATCTATTTGAATCCATAACTATTTTATTATTTCGAACTAAAATAAATTTGAAAAACACCAACGTCAATTTAAACAAATATATCTTCTCAAATTGAGCAAATGAGCGAAGCATAAAAAATTCTTTCCGCCCCACCTAATTCAGTTTATACTACTTACAGCAAAAAGTTGGAGATAGCGTCCTAGAGCGCCAACTTCATCCTCCTCCTTCGGCGAGAAGATCAGGCAGGTACCTTTATCCGAGTCCCTGCCTTCCTTGATGTAATTGCCACCGCTCATGAGTTTTGGCTGCAAAATTTCAACAAAGTTTTTCATTATGGTTGAACTCATTCCATTAAAGGTACGGAACGTAATTCATAGCTAAATAAATTATTACATCGTTCTTCAACATCGTTTTCTTTGCCAACATAATTCAAAATTACACTTCAAAAAAGCAATCACGATAAGAAAGAGACAAGAAAGAGACAAGAAAGTCAAGCAATGCGATTGAACGGAACTAAGAAAGATGAACTCTTGTTTGTGTGTACAAATTCGGCGAAAATATTGTAGCAATAGCGTTGGTCGCGTGAAACTGTGACGACATGAAGCGTGATGAATCGAGATCTCACTGAGTCCGAAGTAGCGATCAATTCTTGGGGCTCGTAAATCAGGGACCAACTCGTGAATAAAAGCCAGCGGACGGTCTCATGAGTTCTTATACGTCGGCGCGATGCCAATAGCCACTAGCGCCCTTCCCTTCTCTTTCGGCTTTCTCCTTCCTCTCGCGCACACTGCTCGGACGGGATGCACGACTTTTTTGCTTCCCCCGTATAGGCATCCGCGCAAGCTTCCGATGCAACAGGAAATCTCGCGGGGAGTCGAGGAGGTTGCAAGATTGTAATTGGTACTTTATACTTAAAAGATGATTACAGTATATGTTGTTCATTTTATCGTTATTATAGATCATTCGCTTTTTTCCTTTTGCTCGAACTTATTTTAATTGTTTCAAACATTGTTGGGAATTTAAACATCGTAAATAAAATTGCACCCAGATCAATGACATTTTGTATTTATACTATTGTTGAAGTACCAGATTTTAAAAATTTATTTTATTACATAAAAACTTTAAAATAGAATAGTTTGGTACACCCGTCACTACGCCATGCATGGTAAACAAAAAAAAAATTATGCAAAAAAAATTTTATTTCAAGTATTAAAGTTTACAGTTACTTCCGCAACCTCTTAGATGAATGATGCAATCAGAAATTATATGCTTCTCAAAAGTTCGCACAAATCCACCATCTGCAATCCATCATCATCTTTACATCATATATTCGGTGCAAAGTTTGAAAGTCAATGCTACTCGTCGAGAGATTCGTGACCGCAAGAATTCAACGTAGATACCTCGCTATTACGTACGACCTTCATCTGGTCGCGTTTTTATCCAACTTTCATGTGCGAGAATCAGCTGATGAAACATTGGCGTTTAGTTGAGCTAGAAAAGCCCAAGACAACCTAACGTATAAAGGAAGACGTCATTATACTTAAAAGGAACAAAATGTTTCTTTAGAATTCCGTGTAACTAGTATTTTTGCAAATTAGTTCGCAAATATTTAATCGTAACAATATAAAATTGTTAAAAGAAGTAATTCAAATTAAATGCCCACAATCGCATGCTTCGATGCAGTTTTGCTTTCTCCTAGAGGAAGCTTTGTAATAATAGTAAAATTTTGAGTTTCTTCAAAACTTCTAGAAAATACTTTTTAGTGTGTTAGAAGTTCAAATCAAGTGTTTTTGGAAAATGTCCGTATGGATGTGTGTGTGTATGTATACCGTAATATTTCTGGAATTACTTTGTCAATCTCAATAAAATTTGAAATGCATATATATTTTTGGATTCTGAATTCGGGAAAAACAGTTATTTCTTAACTATATTTTTTTATGTCCATTTTTTGATTTTTAAAAAACACTATTTTGCGTTTTTTTCAATCATCCCATTGATACAAACAATTCAGCTATAATGCATTTGAAAGAGAATAAAATTACCTACTTTTCCTCGTTTGGTGCTCGGGATTGACCGCTTTGTTCGGCAGATAAAATGAAAAAGGCGATTTTTTATTTAAAATTCATATCTCTGAAACTAAACGTCATAACCTCAATGGGTCACGTGTCAAACTATACCCCATTAAAATTTCAAGTGATTTGACTACTTATTTTTTCAGTAATAAATTGAAAACTGAAAAAAATGAGTTTTTTTGTGCCTCGATGACGGACGCAAAAAGGCCTTATTGCACTTGAGATTTCAGGAAAAAGTAGATATTTTATGTGTTTTGGCTAAGTTTATTGCACAGCTTTCAAACCCCTATGGTTCGTAAGATATCAAGGTTTCAATTTTTTTGGAAAATTTTTTGATTCCTTATATCTCTAAAACAATGTAGTCAAATGCTTCAACAAATTTTATTTGGTGATTCACTATAAAAAATAAGCTATCTGCTGTTAAAATTTTAAACGATTCCATCAAGCGGATTTCAACTAAAGAGCTAAAATGTAAAAATCGTTTTCTTTAACGAATCTAACGAATAACCTGCTGTTTTGATGGTTAGGTTGGTTAGGAACACATGTAAACATGCGTGAATTTCTGTGAAAAAAAATTGACGACAGTGTTCGTATTCTATAATAAGAAAACAGAGGGGTCTGCAAAACTATGAACTATCCAAAACTTTTATTAAATTGTGTATCAAAAATCGCCTCATACATTAGCAAGCAGATATATAGATATATTAAAACAATATTTTATTTATTGGACTTATACATTTAGTTGGAGGAAGCTACGTGCCAATGAATTGGCAGCGGTTTTTTTTTTGCTTGATAACTGTTTTGCGGATTAACTTTAGCTGAGATTGTATTCAAATCTCTCGATGATGAATTATCAAGTGAATAATAACGATAAAATTATCTTTCGAGAGTTAATATAGAATACAAAATTAATTTTCAATATAAGTTTTACCAAACAATCGGAATATTTTATCACGAAATTATATGATCCGTGACACTAATGATTTGGAAACTTTAATAATAACACTCAAATTACAAGATTCCGAATTATTCTCTTCATGAAAATAATATCTTTCTTTCAACATAGTATTGATGTTTGTAATCACGCTACTCTCAAAATAAGATGGAAATCATTGTATTCGAATCCTAATGGTCTCTTCGTTTTCGTGTCTATTGTAATAGACACGAAAACGAAGAACAGAATAGACACGAACGAATTGCAATATATAATGTATATATACTATGGGTCAGTCATTTATAGCCTTGTAAAGTTCTTTGCTTTTATAAACGATGGAATTTGAAACGTGAAAAGTTTGAAGCTTAAGTTTTGCCTTAATCACATTAACGTTCCACAAAATTATGGACTGGCTCGCAAACGGTGCGAATAATGGCAAGTGTCATGTATCAAAAACCTGTGCTTCACAGCCTTCAGCAGCCAATTCGCGAGGTATATACAAAGCAACCCCGGGATTGGCTCGCTACTCGAGTTACTGTGTAATTTGAGCGAAAGAGAGATGGAGAGAGGGTTAAGAGAGGGAGAGGAATGAAGAGTAGGAGGAAGGGGAGCTGAGGAGAACGGAAATTGGATCGAAGCGCGCGCCCGCGATGGTAATTTGGTGGTGTTGTCTCCCGTCACCGTTTTCATCGGCTACGCTTCGATGCACAGTTGTTGTTGAAGTGACAGCAGAGAATTTACTTTAGAAGGAAGACATCGAAAGAGGTAAGTTGATTTCGGAATTGAAAGGACAGTTAACTTTTTCTAAAATTTTTTCCGATATTATCGTCACGTATCAGGACGATATTAAAAATATCAAGTGTTGGAAAGTTGTTTGTTAAGGTTCTTAGACGTTTACAAGTTAAGCTTATGATTTTTAAACAATGATTTTGATGAGTATCTTTTTCCCTCTGTTTATTTCAAATTTTTTCCAATGAATCTGTATTGGCGTTCAATAGGTGTGCGACTTCTGAATTTCATAGTAAAGTCAAGAAAAATTGCATCAATATCACAGTAATGACAAGTGTAAGTAATGTGCAAAGCTGCGTGGATCAAATCGAAGGCGCTGCTGCATACACATCAAAAAGATTTTGATGCTACAATTTTAAACTTATAAACTGAGCTTTCTTATAAGAAATTAGCAATGGCATGTGTGAAAGTCAGTAGGTAAGCCTGCACACTTTTTAATTTGCAAACCTAGATTTTCTTTTGTTTTATGGAATACATTTGTATCAGCATAAGGGAGTCCGAAAGTCAATTAAAAAATATAACAACCACAACTTAGTTGCTCTTCATTATGTAAATATCCATCGGTTTTCAAAATTAGAAGTTTAAATTTGAATATCGTACAGAATATTACATTACGATACTAGTGGCATAAGTCGCACTTTACGGCACGGCGTGTACAAGCGCCCGAGCGTAGCGAGTGCGCTTAACGCCGTGCCATGAAGATCGACTAACGACGCGTGTATCGTACGATATTTTATAGCACTGACTAGCATAAATCCGCTGTCACGCCTATCCGTGGCATGAGCAGTCCTTTTTTGCACCGTGAGGTTAGCGCCCGACCGTAGCGAGAGCGAAATGCACGGTGCAATAAAGGACAACTTATGCCACTCATAGGCCGAATGCGGATTTATGCCACGCAGTGCTATAATGACATATTACTTGATTTCGAGTCATTTTTTTAAATTTCATTCGGCAAAGTGATGGATAATTAATGAAGGAAACTATTTCATAGTTCACCGTAATTTTGTTCTTGTCGTTTGTTATGAACTAATTTTTTTGTCTGGTGCAAAATTTGAAATTTAAAAAACTTTTAAACTCGTTTCCTTCCGCGTATATTAATTAACAATCACTTGTAATTATATCTCAAATTTCAAAAGCATTTTATTAGCTACTATGAATATAGTGATTAATCAAATAAAAAAAATAACCAAAGTAAAAAGGTTAGGCGCGTTTGATGTTTGGGTATCATCATGAATGTCAATAATTATTTTTACTGTGAAATTACAGATTAAAAAATAACTGAGATCAATTAAAACAAGTCAAGTTTACAATCATATTATTTTATTTATAATACGACTAACAAAAAATCACATGGTACATACTTTTACATTGAAAATATTTCATTTTATTGAAATAACAATTTTATAAGTTTATGTAGACAAATGAAATATGCGAAAAGTTACACTTACAATTAGACAACACCATGAACAAAATATAAAATTGCCCCAGGGATGGGGCAATGCATTTTAAAGGGGCATGGCAAGTTACATAGTAAGTATCTTGAGAGTTGTTTGTAATTAATCAATATATTACTTGAGTTTAAATTACCAATCATTTGACTGAGCCCTTAACTAAACATTATGATTTTTTGTTAGCCGTATTATATATAAAATTGACTTGTTTTAATTGATCTCAGTTATTTTTAATCTGTAATTTCACAGTAAAAATAATTATTGACATCCATGATGATACGCAAAACATCAAACGCGCCTAACCTTTGTACTTTGGTTAAGTTTTTTTTAGAGATTTCATGTCTATTTTTAGAGAACTTATTGAAGTATGTAACCTAAACTTGTTCTAAAGATAAAATATATATGATGATGGGGTTCGGGTAGGGCACACTGAAATTTTTATTACGGGAATATCAATATCTCTCGTGTATGGTATCCAGGTGCATAAGGTCGCCGATGACAGGGTCTTGTTAATGCACTCCATAGCTTTTGATGTCTAAAATCAGTTTTTACACTTAGACAATGAAAGCCATGGGACGCACTACCTCGAACGCGTCATTGTGGACCGCATGTACCTGGACAGTAAACATAACCAATTTGAACATTTTTGCACCAAGAAGTACAGTGTGCACTGACTCCGTTATCGGTCACCCTAGAACGCATTCATGGCCGATATTAACACGTGGATACAAAAATCTACAGCGCGCAACATATATATATATATATATATATATATATATATATATATAGACCGCTTCGTCATCGAAGACCCTTGGCACCTAGACATCGAGCGTGACTGGCTACCGCAAAACGATATTTGCATGTATGCACAAAAAGTTACGAAATCAACTTCCTGGGCCCTGTCATCAGTGACCCCGAATACTCAGAAAGTTTGTGTAGCGACAGTGCGGCAGCTGTTCAAAAACATAACCTTAAATTCAAGCAGATAATGTAAACACATTTACTCTGCGCAACTTATAGAAATCTGTGGGAATAAGCGATACCCAACTGTATTACAAATAATAGCTTGTGCAGCCAACTTCGCGGTCCTACCACTTTTAGGCTAGAAAGCCAACTTCATGGTCCTACCACACTGGAGAAAAAAGTAGAGATACTGTTTTGAGCATTCGTGATATATAAACTCGTTTATTATTAAACGAAACGGCTTTTTAACAAATATTTTCATTGAAAACCATAGTTTAGCTCAGAAAACATACTGATAAGCCAAAAAACTCACGAACAGTAACGTTAAGCATTTTTTTCTGTATCATGAAAAATCCGAACACAAATATAGAAGTAAATAGTGTCATGGGCAGCGCGGCTTCGTCTGCTTTTTAAATTCGCCTTCGTGGCGCTACCGCGTCACTTGATAACATATTCCATTGTGAAATTATTTCACTGATCAAATCAAGTTTGGGTCTGTGACATTAATTATTTAATTATTTGATGTCCAGCTGATTTTGTAATTTATTAATAGACATATTCTTGTGTTCCATCTAATTTCCATATGATGCATTTTCTTCTTTTAATCCTCTCCGTAACGTCAATGACGGGTTGCACCTATCAAGCTTTGATTGCTTCACTTTACTTTATTTTAAACCGGGTCCATACTTTTTAATTCGTCGTCTACTAGGTAGCAAACTGGTTTCGTTGCTGTATCTTACACGAGACTGTTCTTGAAACTTCGATTTACCAAGAGAACGAGATCTTTGCGTCTCATGAGTAATGTTTCGTAAATAATTCTTTATATGTATCATAAATATATATATATATATATATATATATATATATATATATATATTTTTCTATTACAAAATGTATAACAACCTACATCCATTCATCAGATTGTGAGCGTATATCGAAGATAGAAAACATACGATTTTATTCAAATTTGATCGGGGAGAAGATTCATAAATAGTAATAAAGCAAAAAATGTTGGCGAATATCGTACATTTTTTTTTATATTTATCGAACTCTTTAGAAAATTCTTGCAGTATAGTATCAAATCTTTTCATTGAACAATATGAATATCTAGATTTGCAGTATGTTAAAACAAAAAGTAGTACTACTAAAAAAATATCTTGTCCAAGCAACAGCCTTGAATATAAAAAAATGTGAATTTATAAATAATTGATTACAAGCATACATTATTAACATGATTATAAGACAAAATAATAGCAAACACATATATAGGAATCGCAATTTCTTTTTAGGCATATAATAATTCACACACTATAATATTTAATACAATCAAACGTAACATTCATAAGATATACAAAATAAAGGTAAAGATTCTTCTCTTTCAGTTTAAATAATTTTAAAAGTAGAAATGTCTATCAATATTATTATTGATATTGTTTAAAAAATTTACAAATGCAGTAGAATCATATTTTTGTTGTTGGTAAATTAGTCGAGGTGCCAATAAATTACAGATTAATTATCATATGTAGTCAAGACTTGAATTTTCGAGAAAGTAAAATTTCTGAATTTAGTTATCGATATGTAGATGCTACATTCTTAAACTTTTTTCATAAAGTCTAATAATGAAATAATACAGCTAAGTTTATTTTCAATAATTATTGTAAAATTAGATATTCTAGATTTATTATACTTACTTGATGCACGCTATTTAAAAATGTATGGACTAGATGAGAAATAACTACTGCAAGTATAGATTTTTGCTAAATTCCCAACATTTTTGATGTTTGGAATGTCTTAAAAATCTCTTTATTTGTAACAATTAATAATGGCGTTTGGATACAACTTTTTACATTTGAATTACAGTTCGTTTCTATCTTATGCCATTTCTTCAACTCGTCACGCAATCTTAACAACGTCAATGTTTCTAAAATCGTATCAATAATCGCAATACAATAAATAGTTTTAGAATTTGGAATTTTCAAATATTAGAATAGTAATGTACAAGCAAGAATATTTAAAAATTATATAAAAGAAAACAACATGTTTTATCAAACAATTTCAAGCATTAATTGCTCGGATATTAATTAAAGAAAAAAGCATCAATAATTCTTCTTATTTTTTTTGTCCAATCTTAACGAAACAAGGCTCGTATTGTTCGTTGAGAATTTTCAGGGGGGTTAGCGGTAGGAAAATTTAAGATACGATTTACCAGAACGGTGCTAGATCAGTTTGTTTGAGAAAATCACTCAAATTTTAATAAACAAACTGATCCAGCGCCGTTCTGGTAAATCGTATCTTGAATTCTCCTACCGTTACTACCCGTGAAATTTCTCAATGAACAAAATGAGCCTTATTTTGTTTAGATCGGACAGAAAATAAGAAAAGTTATTAATTCTTTTTTCTTTAATTAATATCCGAGCAATTAATGCTTGAAATTGTTTAATAAAATATGTTTTTTGTTCTCTTTTGTATAATTTTTCAATATTCTTGCTTGTAATAAAATAGTATTTGAAAATTCCAAATTCTAAAACTACTCTTTTGACCAAGTGAACTACCTTAAGCTTAAAAATCAGCTTGTACCGCTTTACGAAAACAAATGATGTCTCTCACAAAATTAATTTGCCTCTTACGCATATTTACTTATCAAAAACGACAACCAAGATGAAAATATTACAAAATATAAACAATTGATCTTACCTTATCAGGTGGCGAGCCACACGTAATATTCTCACTGTCCTTGATCTTTGCGACCATCATTTTGACGCAGTGCTTTCTTCAATTGGGATCGACTGAACTGCTGGAATTTTAGTATTAAGAAAGTATTTCCAAAGAGATGCTGCGATGAATGATTGAGTCGGGTCGAAGTTTCGAGCGTTACTGATTAACCGGTCTTTAGGTGCCGGTTTTAAGTCGTCGAGCGCGTTATCCACGCCTCCTCCAAGCACGCGTCATCAGCACACGTCTTATAATGGAAAATCGAAAGGAAATGGGAATTGCGACGTATCGCGTGTACCATAACAGCGCAAGCTCGCACATATCAGTGCAGATACTTTTCTAAATTTTGTTTAAGTGTGTCGTGAACAAAATTATTAAAGCATACCCAGCAATCACACCTTGACATGGTCCGAAACTCTCAGTTTTTTATTTGCATGACGTATTTTGTTTTCAACAATTTAGTGCAGATAATTTTTTTATAAAATAACGAAATTTTTTATAGAAATCTAAGTCTTAACCCGTTTCGTACTTAAAGTGGCATCAATTTTACCTTTTGTTTAGACCTTAAAATTATATTGAAACATCCCTTCGATTTCAACGAAACATGGTATTCCTATATTTTTTGGTGTGCTCTTTCAGAATCTGACGTTAGTTTTTACATAAGGAGTCGCCATTTTGGAATACAGTCTAATTTTCTTGGAAACTTAATAACTCTTGAAAAAAATTGTCCTGACTTACAAAGTAGCATTTCCGGTGACATACAGGTCTGTATTAAAAAACCCCACCGTTTATTTTCACAAATCCAAGATGACGCTACTTTCTCAAAATATGTCATTTTTCGCCTTTTTCGCATTAAAGAGAATCTATACTTTAATAAAACTCTTCTAGGATCTTAAAAGTATGTACTTTATTACACGTAGGTATATATTTAAAGAACACGTTGCTTTTCTACTGTAAATTTGTAATGGGGGACTAAAAATGGCACCGTTTTCGGGTAATATTCAATTTTTACATTACTTTTCAACATTTATCATGATTTTGACAAACTAAGTTTATACGTATCTCGAACAATAGTGACTAGGAACTTTGAAGATGCGATCAAGAAAATGTAGTAACATAACCTCAAAATTTCGCATTTATTATCGAAAACCCATGGGATTTAGGTCAAATTTCATCGTTTTTTCCAAATTTTGAAGAATTTTACTGTTTATTTATAATTCATCAGCGATAATTGGTGTATCCAAATGCATAAGCATGATTTTAAAATGCTCGTTTCAGCAGCAATTTGCATCGATGAATTTCTTTACGAGTTGCAACATTGTTTTTGCATTACTTGAAAAGAAAACTTGATTGTCAGCATCAAGATGATAAGAATTAATTATTTACTTAAAACATCAAATGCACAATTGTGAATTAGCAATGATTAATTAGTGAACATTTATTTATAAATTATTTCTAATTCTATTAACAAATGTGTATATCAAAATAAATCAATTTAAAAAACATTGTATTAAAAGCAACATTTATTGCATTTATCATTTTTGTACCCTCCTTGAGATAATCAACCTCGCAGTCAGCGTATCATTATAGCTATTGATTAGAAACCAGATGAATGCAAGAAAGTCGTATTAATAGTTTCTTGAAGTTGATAATGCATTAGTACATAGAAAGTCTGTCGTTGCACTTTTGATAACTTTGCGTGTTTCAGCAAGATCTCACAATATAATTGTATGAAATGTTTAACATTGATCGATAAGACAAAAAAACATTTCGCACATAGTTACTTCTGCAAATTATTGCGCGATACAGTCTCGCGTATTTTGAAGAGTTTGACAGCAAAACATAGAGACAAGCATTAAATGTTGACCAGATAGAAAACTGAAAATAAAAACAGCACTCTCGGCCGCGCCATTCCAGACGTTCGATTAAAACTCGGCTCTGCTCATAAATACTTTAGCCATAATTTAGAAGAATCAAAAACTCATTTGCATAAAGTAGCGCTCTCGCGCGCCGGCGTAATAAAAATCTCCTTAAATCAGAGCCGCGGCGGCCGACTCGAGTTTTATCTGGCCCGGGGTACACATACCGTTCCGCCGAAAGTTTCCATTCCGCTGCGAGAACTCGTAAAAGTTTAATCCGAATCCGAACGTACGCGGCAGCGCTTATCTCCGCGAAGTAAAGTAGAGAACGCTGTTACCGCGCACCGGAAAATCGCCAGATGCCGCCAGCACTCGAGGCTTTTGATGTGAAAGCTGTGAGCGGAATTCCCATCAGCGTGCTGTCGTTATTTGGCCACGATGTTTTCTGGTCTAGCTCTGCGATTTCGAAAGTAAATGTTCTTCGGTGGGCAAGCTTGTGTACATAAATTAGGTTTCAAAAAAAGTTGTAGCAATTAAATTGTGAGGCTAACCATTTTTAGAGTTTCAAAGTAAAAAGCATCATAGATTTAAGTATGCAAATTGTAGCTCAAGTTATCAAGTCCTGAAAAATAGTATATTATGCAACAAGGGACTAAAGTCGTAGGTTATTCCCGCGAGTGGGTTTCAGTAATCATCCGAGAAAATGATCGATTTTAGTTCCGTGTGGCATACAGTGCTTTATTCACGACTGAACTGTGTAGCCACTTTATCTCTTGAAAAGTGGGACCTACTCAGCCACCGGCATTATAACGAAAATATACATTTAAACATTTGATATATTTAAAATTTTAAATTTTTCAAAAACTTTAAAAAGTTTTCATAATTTTGCAACTTTTCAACATTTTAAAATTTTTTTAAAATTTTCAAAATTTTTCAAATTTTGTGGGAATAAAGTAAATTTGCGGAAATAAAATACTACTTTCGTCCCGCTTTTCAAATAATAAAGTGGCTATACTAGTTCAGTCGTAAATAAATACTCTGATACTCTAATAAAGATGATAAAGGTTTTATCAAGCTGAGCTAATCTTCGTGTAGAAACTAACGTTATACATTATAATATGGACTGCAAAAAATAATTGTCGTTTATACAACGCAGAATTCCAGCAAAGCCCCATGAAACAAAAGAATTGCAATGGTCAAGTTGAAAATAAGTATTCCAACAAAAATATTTGTTCGCCGGTCATTTTACTGCAAACGAGACTTTGATGCAATATATTACAAGATTTTTACGATTGCCTTAATCGCGCAAGCTCCGAATCCCCGAGAAAAAAATTATGTCATAAAATTGGTAATCCCGCAACGCTGCGTCACCGTGCAGACGAGAAGCTCGCTCCACAGGAACGAAACAGCTGTGCGTGCGCGCCGGGCACTCAACGGGCAGGCGCCGAGCCGCCTACCGCCGCCTACCGCCGCCGCGCGGAGCAGCAGCCGGCTGCTGCGGTGAAAATTTCGCCGCCGTGCCAGAGCCACGCGAGTGGCCGCGCGCGCTGCTTGTTCGCTAAGGAGCTTTCGAGCTTGCGATCGCGTGTGACGCTCGAGTGTGTGAAGTTTGTACCATGTGCGGGATTAAAGGTGGTGATGGGCGCCTGCTGCTGATTTCTGCAGTCGTCGTGGCTATTCTTCTCGCCTGTCCCGGTGAGTACTTCTACGTAGTTGTTATATGCAGACCTCCGTCCATTTGATGTCAACGTTTAAGAAGAAGAATCCAAAGACTTTTTCTCAAGATTTACGCTATTCATATATACACGTAATCGTTTGTTTAACGAGCTAAACGGAACTAAACTATAATTTTGCAACGTAGCTTTTAGTAATGTTTTATCATACCGTTAAAATGTGAGTTTGCATTGTTTTCTGCGTGTTTGTCTTTCGGCTCTGGACTAGGATCGTATAAGTGGAGAAAGTTTTGGCAATGAGGCCGCACGTTGAGTGCAGAAGTTAAGCTTAGAGAGAGCTTTGGTTTACACGTCCTAATGAATCTCGTGGATGGGTTACAATTTCGCTACAATATCATGTGGTAACTCAGTTTATCGTAATGCAAATATATTGAAAAACTAATAAAAGTGAGCAAAGTGAAGAGGAACTTTTAAAACAATATTTTCATCAACCTCGAGAGGCTTAAAAACTTATTAACTTGCTGACTTTATAACAGTCTTACACAATTATGCAGTCTATTAAATGGCCAGACTTATTGGAGCAATTTTGTTACGATCAGTGTTGTTTGAGTTTCGTTGTTATGATATGAGATGAGGAATGTTAAAAGTGTATTTTCAATAAAGCTGGTTCGATTACGTTATCGGCAATTTATATAATTTTGGAATTTATGCAGTTCCATCGAGTATAATTAGGCTCTAAAGCAGATTTACTTAATTTTATGAAACCACTATTAGCACTATCTATCTATATTAAAAGGTGCATCGTTAAATCAGCAACGTGATAGGTTGTTATTATTTTAAATACAATAAATAGGTGATGGGGGGGGGGGGTTATACTTTAATATCTGACGATAACGTTTAATCCGCTGAGTGCTCTATTCAATGATTACTGTTGTATATCGAAACAGTATTTAAAATTTCCAAACACTATTGATATAAATACTCGCATCATCCATTAAAGGTTCAAATAACAACTTGTCAATAAATTATTTGTTTATAATTTTATATAATACAGCATTTTCTTATTATATGTGCAGCATACAAAATTGATACACGCTGATTTGTTTGCACACACAATAATCATTAAGCTCGTTTATGATTACGTAAACAAGAAAATAAATGTGATATCCAAATCAAAATCAAACTTCTCCTAAATATTTGTCTTGCCTGAATATCAGCGAACAAGGCTCATCAACTAAACCGACGACTAAACTGCGAACTGCTCCGACGATAAGCTCCCAGGGCACATCGACCCAGCCGAGTTTTCAGAAAGTACAATGCACCTCTCAGCCCTCTCTTCTTTTTCGAAACAGAACTTAGCACACGCTTATTTGGAACGTCGCCGACCCCTCGCCCACTTAGCTTCAACTAATCGGGCAAAGTCGTCCCCAAACTTTCCTTACGCTCGCATCGATCTTTCGAACGTGCAAAAAAGTCGCACGAGGCGAACTGGCTAATCCTTGCCGTTCTTCCGGCCATTTAGCGACGCATCTCTGCCATCCTCATTCGAGATTCTCATCTCGAGCCAGAGTGGCTTTAAGAGCAATAGGAGAAATAAAGCGTGCAGCACTGCTGCATGCCGAATTCACGATTAGCTGCGGCCCGCGCGAGAACAATGAAATAAGGACTGGCCGTATATACGTGCGCTGGTTGGCCAGGGACATTCCTATACTAATTTTTCGATAATTAATTACGCGAGAGAGCCACAGTCGCTTGCACAGTTAATTTGGATTTAGGGATGGCGTGGAGCAAGAGAGAGAACGAGTAAACTTATTTCTCTGTAATATTGAACTTGCTTACAGCTGTTCTCGTTAACCTGTTTGGTTTATACACAGTTAATTGGATTTCGTACAGTTCAAAGCCTTGACTTCATCATGTATACTTAATATCAAAGACGAATGCAAGAAAACGACCTTTCGAACTTAAAAATATATGTACATGCATGAAAATAAATTTTATCACTCTAAAAGTTAAGAAGTACTGCATGTATTGTAACAACTTTGTATGCAAGGTTTAATTTAATTATTTAATTATATTAATTCACATTCATAAAAACACAATATTTAAAGCTGTTTCTACATTTGCACATATTTTTTTAGCAACTCCGCTTGAGGATAAAACACGCTACATACGCTTTTTATCAAAGGTATATAGAAAATCACATCAAGAATAAATTTGATTTGTAAAGTGCGATTAATATCAGGTTTATTTTATCGCCATGATTCCCAACGAATCCGCGTTAATTCCCCTTTACAAAAATACACATCGATCTCTCGCAAACTTCCTGATATTTTTCCAATCGAGAATCCAACTCTGGCAGCATCGGAGAAGCCTGGCGAACTAACGCACTGCCACTCAGCGTTTATTTATCGTTCTTCAGGTTATTTATTTTTCAATTCATCTCTGGCAGGAAAAAATCGACAGCGCTCGGACACTCCACACACGTGGGCAGAAAAATTCGTGCCAAATGACCACCTGCGTGCGTACTCGCGTCAAAACATATATATTCGCGTCAGCAATGCGCGCGGCATCAATAAACCTTGCGCGCGCGCGCGCGCGTTCTCTCTTATTTTAATTCGCCGAAACGGAAAAAGAGCCGGGCTCCGCGCGTGTTTACTCTCGCGCGACAACGGCTGTATACACGTTATACGGCATCGTGCAGCTGCGCTTTATACGCTGTATGTAGAGCAAAGTCCCGAATTTCCAGAGCGCGCTGTATACGCTGCTGCCGCGGAACTGTTTCGTGACTAGAAATCGGCTAGAGCGGAAACCCAAGCTCTACGCGCCTGAGAGGTGGATTAGCAGGCACCGGTGTTGCGTTGCAGCGACTGCGTTATTATTATGACGCGTCTAGAATTCCTTGATTCCCCTGATGGCTGCTTTATGCGATTAATCTTGATTAGGGTATAAATGCATGCAGAGAGCTCTTCAGATTATGCCACTCGAAGAATCAAGTTTCGTAACTCCTTTGGAACTCACAATTACCAAAACGCGCTTCATAATTTTAACGAATCTGTTGGAAAAAGTACTTTTTCTATAAAGTGCAAAAACTCGTTCACTCGACTCGCTTATTGAGTTCAAAATCAATTTCAAAAACTGAACAAGTTTTAATCCATGTATCCTGTATATAACGTTACGAGCAGCATTTCCCTCTACGTTTCAAGGAGCTTCTAGCCGTCAACTCTCCCGCATAGCACATTATTCTATAATACATCACGCGTCGAGCGTAATTTATGCGCAGCGCGTGACATCGGGATGAACTAAATGGCGAAACGAGATCGCCAGTTTTCACTAATTGTAAGTACCACAGCCAACTTTGCCCGCGAGGAACGATCTCTCGTGAAGTAGTAGAATTGAATAAATTCACTCAAAGCGCTGCAGCTCGCCTTTATGCTCAATCCGTTTGAGTTTACGCGCTGGGCGTCCCTTTGAAACGAGCCAAGCCGTTAAAAAATAGAGATATTTAGAGATAGAGAGGGATTTAGCGAAACGTTGCTCTTGCTCTCTGCGAGCCGGTGAAACGGTCGTCGGCTCAAGAGCGAGAGAAAAATGAAGTTCGCAGTTATGCTAGAAGAGCGATGGGACTTTTTCTGACGGGACTTCAGTGCTCGTCGCATAAAAGGGGACATTTCTCCGTTGTGCTAATTGAATTTTTGATATTTTTACACGATGGAAATTTTATAATTGTTTCGTTCAACAAGTGGACGAGATCCAAAAGGGTAAGACATTGAAAGCATTGCATTTACAGAGAAATGAAAATAATATTTCTTTTGGAATTTAAAACATACGAAATGCAAAAGCATACGAAGAAAAATTACAAAAATAAATTCAATAATTCTATTTAAAAAAAAGGAAACGTTGATGAAATACAACAGCGTATAATATGATAGTTATTATGTAAAAATTGATTTTGTTGCTGCAGGAACGAAGGTCATTGCTCCTCGCTGGTAAAGTCGCATTCTGAAGATAGAGAGTGAAGAAAATCTGGCTGGCAGAATGCGAGCGCGGTAGAGTAAAAACGATAAAGTTTCGCGCTAGAAATGGCGTTATTGGGCCCGGGCGTCCACTGCGAATCCATTTTGCGCCGCTGATTCTCCTCCCGCTCTATAATAAAATGTGAATGTAAGACCGCGCGCGCGTGCGTTGGCGAGAAATGTGGCGGCAAGAGAGATGAAAGGCTGGGAATAGGAGAAACAAGAACGCGGAGGGGGAATTAGAGAGACGGAAAATAGGAGAAGGCGAACGAGTTCGAAAAGTAAGAGAGTGCAGGGTTAAAATGAAAATAGAGGAAGAAGGCAATGGGAAAACGGAAAATTAAAGAGGAAAGAGTCGGTAAATAAGATAGACTGATTTGATTTTCATTCGATTCACGAGTCTTTGAAAATTGTTGTTGGGTGTTGCGAGACAGTGATGATCATAGCGCAATGTTTCGAGCAGTAAATTTCTTGCTTCGTCGATGCTTATTTGTACTTACAAATTTGTAAAATTTTAGTCGATTTGTTAATAAAAAGGTTTATGAGACTCTATAGATAAGAACCTCCGGACTACAACAGTTACATCTTGCTGCATTCCTCCACCCAGCGCCAAAAAGAAATCGAATCGAAAAGAAAAAGTAATCGCGAATAATGGGGGGATATATAGGATGGGAAAGCGTCAAAAGAGGGTCCCCGAGAAAATTCGTGTTCTTCGAGCTGCCGATGCGACGCCGATAAGAAAGGACACGAAGAATAAATCGCATCTCGGCTACTCGACGAGGCGACTGCCTCGGATGTGAGTATCGGGAATTGGATTCTGCGTTGCCCAGGGGAGCATATGAATGCAGTGTGCTAGGGGAGACTAGAACCGCAGGACGTTCTGGGAGAGAGAGAGAGAGAGAGAGAGAGAGCTTTTAATCTTTTATACATTGTATCGGAGAGGTGTGCGTAATTGTGTGCTGGGGTGATGTTCTTTTGTTTGCCTTTTTCTCCGGCGAGCTTTTCCTCGAACTCGCGCTATCGTGGATATTAATCGACACCGGGGGAGTAGATTTGAATCTCTGCCAGTTCAACGGTAACCTCATGGGGTTATATATGAAGAATAGGACAATTTTTCATGGGTGCAAACAACTTTTCATGAACAATGGGCCTCATGACAATCCAATTCTGTTCTTTTTTTTTTTGTAAATCTTCTCTCGCACCGTGTATAGAAGAAAAATAGAATCGAGCCAATTAAGGTCGGAAAGTGTCTGGCACTTTTCTTCACGATACCTTACAAAATTGTAATATCATCCGTTTATGCGCGGGGTAATGTCGCGCAATAACCTGTAGCTGCAATAAATATCCCATAAACGGGAAGGCAGGCGACGCGCAACGGCGAAGACAAGGACGTACAACCTCCTCGACGTCGTTTGCAATATACGAAAATTTCCCTCTTCTACATATAGCTCGCCTGTGCGCCAAGCGATCCCTAGGGGGGCATTTTTTTCTCATCTCCG
The DNA here is from genome assembly GCA_037356405.1 of Nasonia oneida. Classification (NCBI taxonomy): domain Eukaryota; kingdom Metazoa; phylum Arthropoda; class Insecta; order Hymenoptera; family Pteromalidae; genus Nasonia; species Nasonia oneida. Next base: position 307,905 of record JAZHPH010000123.1, on the reverse strand, counting down.
TGTCGTACGAGCTAGCGCCACTCCTTGTCATATCGTAAAAGAAGCTACGACGAGGCAGAGACACGGTCGGCCGAGACTATATAGGAATATGCGCGATTCGGGCGAAACGCATCGCTGGACGTTTATATAGACGAGCGAGCAAATATATGCGAATCGACGCTGCCTGTTCGCCCGTTTGTATATATGTGCGCGAGATTGCAGCGATGGCAGAGAAAGTTGTCGTGAAATTCTCGGCGTTTTACTTCGTTTTGTATTTTTCGGTTCCATCCTTTCTTAGCGATGGAAATGATTTGAATGCGAGTCGAGTGGATTCTTCATCTGGCTTTCTTCACCGATGAAAAACTGTCCTTTCATACTTCGGTTAGATTCTTCTGTACCTATAGTTATTGTGTGGAAATAGCTAAGTATTTAAAAGTCGGTTCACTGCGCGTTTGCATTAGTTTGCTTCTGAATAATTTTTCGATCTAACATCGAAAGGCTCGCTGTGTCGCGCTCATAAACTTCCTTCAAATCGATATTGATTTAGGCACCGGTGTAGGACAACCGAAAAGAAAATGATTGCATCTCAAACTGCAAACCTTTTGTGACATCGTCTCAAGAAATAGGATAGCCATCCCTTCGCATAATAAAGCGTTGGCAAGCACCCGAGCAATTAAAAAGCACTTAAAAAAGTGATCAAAAACAAAGCACAGCCAGTTTTCGGACGGTTCGCCTCGCAGGGAGTAGTATAGTAATTCAGCAGACAGATCCCCACGCCCCGGCAGTATCCATTAAATTGCTCTTACTTGGGACTCGCCCCAACTGCGTACTATATATAATATGGTATAGGTATACCACACCACCGGCCTGGTTCTCGTGCAGAGCCCGGCGGGCATCGTCTACCGCTTGAAAAGGGCACGACCTTTGAAAAGGAGGAAGAAAAAAAAACGGAAAAAAGTGTCTCGTGCAAAAAGCCCTTTGTCGCGTGCGCACTTGCATCGAGGGTGCCGCCAAGACGAGCGTCGCGACACGCAAGCACGCAGGTGTGCATACAGAGCGGGGCACGCGACTCGCGCACTGACAAACTTTCATTATGTACGCGCAAAGAGACGCAGACTGCTGCAGGGACAGAGTTAAAAGACGGTTTTATTGGGGAGTACGCGCGCGCGAGCGAGCAAGCGAGCCACCGGCGACAGCGGCAATTTCCGCGAGCCAGAGTGAGAGAGAGAGAGAGAGAGAGAGAGAGAGAGCGCTCTCTATCTGCAATTAGGCACTTACCTGACTTCTTTATGGTGCCTAGGAGCAAGCAGCTATTTTTCTAAGTAATTTAACCGCTGCAATTCGGAGATAGGACACACAGCGCGTTTTTAATTATTTTGCGCTTCTGAGAACCATTGCACGAGCTTGCGAGAGGGATGTTACATACATAAAAGTAGTTGGCTTTTGCAATCGCAATAAATGAATTGCAATTACTGCATGACAGCGAGGAGACGCGAATAATGTATACATATTGCATATCCCACTGCGGTGTCTCTATTTTTATGTCAACGTCATTTCAATTTTCACAATTACGATATAAATTTATCCGATGTTCTCGTTAAATTATACGCGATCGACTCACCTTTAAATACTTATCCTACGCTAAAAAAATATATGGGAATTAGTCTGCTCATTCTCTGATTGACTGTTTGTTTTCACGTGTGATTTCTACTAATTGATCATAATCTCGAAAAGTGAAAATTGAGAAAATGTAAAACTCGTCTGTGAAGTCGCGGGTTTTTATGTAAGCATAACAAAACTTAATACACCTGATTCCTTGAAGCTATTGAAGAGCGACCAGTCGTCGGCAACAGCATCGAATTGGTACTGCTGCACGCACGCACGAGTCTGCATGACATGAATGAATGGCTTACGAGGGGCTAACTCGATAATTGTGCCTTTCGATTCACTTGCAGATGCGTCTATTCAGACTCGACGGAGCTGGAATCAAAGTTCACGAACCGCTTCCGCTGGGCAAACCAATTTCTTGAGGCGTGTATAGCAGATTTTGATTTATAAGATGATAAAGGATATATAGCTATATATAGAAGAAAAGGCGCAAGACGAAGGAATCCCGTTAAAGAATAAGAGGAAAATTTGTCGATAGTTTGGTGAGGGCTCGACTTCGATGGGCTATATGTTTTAAGGACTAACGCAGCCAAAAAAGTTCAATGTCTGTTCTCAGAAAAGTTTGCATTGAGGTGACATATGATTGAACTAGTGAAGTATATGACAAAACATTTGATGATCTTTCGACTTATCAGTATGTTGTGTAAATAAATAATACGCAAATTAATACTATATTAAGCTATATTATAATGAAGGGATACATTAAATGCAGATACGTAAAACATATCGAAAGTTTCAAGCTTCAAACGATCATATTTGCTTACTCAAACTGTATAACATTTCGCCGAACGTGCCTTGATTAATCACAGTGTTGATTAAAAATTCATGTAACTGTGTTCGTGGTTTTCCGAGGAAGTTTAAAACTACGCCGTCAAAGCGCATAATAATAGTTGAGCTATGCACCCGCCAAATTTTGAGGAAAAAACAATGGTTGATTTGAAATTCATAAATTGGACAATCTACCCAACAAAAATATTTTTATTATTATTGTTTTAAGCTAATTGATCCTCCCGTTTAGACTTGCCGCCACTAAAAATATAGCAATCATGAATTCCGGCCGGTCAACATCATGGGGTCATGCTGCATTTGCGGAAGTGATTTGCAGAAAGAGTCCGAACAATATTTTTTTTCATACATTAAATACTGTGGTTCTGTAGACTATCTTATCCATGAGCTGCGCATTAATCAAATGAATTACTAGTTAGAAGATGCAGTGCAAGAAAATTACTTGCCGAGTGGCGAAGGTGGGCGCCCGCAGCGTAATAATTATAACAACATATTTTTATAAGGGCAAGAAATTGTCTCAGTAAGCGTTGTCCTCAATAAATAAAATGTTACTATCTTCACATAACATAGGATTTATCGTCATGCATGAGAAAAACAATAAAACGACGTAAGAAATTATTAAAACCAAGACTTATATTAGCAGCTAAAGCGTTTGGAAGGTAAAAAATAATGCCGGGACAAAAGAATTATGCACGTTAAGTGTTGCGAAGCTTGCTTCGCGCAAGCTGTTATAAAGAAATTACGTTTACCAACGACCTACGCTCGTTTCATAACACTTCTTTATCTTTTATTAAAATCCGCATTTGATTACCAACACTAAAATTATAAGCTTTGAACTTTATTGAACGCAATTATCATCTCTAATTTAATTTGTACTACGGTAATATAATTGCGATATAAGCACTAGGATACTTCTAAAACGAAACAACGTAACATTTTGAAGAATCTTTTGTATCGCTTTTTTACATATATAAATTAATCACTGTAAAAGCACAATATAAAAGGTTCATGAAATTTATCAAGTCCTCGACAAAAAAACTCTTCTACATTTCAAGCTAGCGTACTTGTACAAATTCTAACCACCGTTTCATTTCGATCCCTGCCTTCGCTGGCTCTTATCAAATGTCGAACATGCAGAGATATTCAACTCCGGATGTGTGGCATCGCACAAGCGCTATTCAGAGCAGCCTATAAAAATAGAAAATAAACAGGAAAATATATTAGAAAGCGCATTCCCAGCAGTCGATTCCGACACACGATGGCAGCGGCGCGCGACAAGCCAGTATTACAAGTCCTACTCGCGCGAGCTAGACCTGCTTCATGTATAGCACGAGAGCCACTCGCTCTCGTGTCTTCCCCCGAGGGCTCTGCAAAAGCTTTGTGTGACCCTCCCCCGCCCCTCTCCCTCACGGCGTAGTTCAGCTCTGAAAGGAATATAAGTCCAGCGGTGGTGTGATAATCCCTCGTATTTTATTGCGCGTCCCTGGAAAATTTCTCTCCATTGTCGGTGTCTGATCCTCTCTAGAGCCTCCTCCGCCTCCTGCTCCCAACTTCTTCTCTCGCTCCGTTCGAAAATGTAATTACGAGCGAGATATGGGCCGCTCTTTTTCGCGTTTGATATAGAAAAGAAATAGGACCGACGGAGGAGGGTCAGGAAGGATGCTGTTGGCGTTGTACACGGGATATTGCAATCCGACGCCGCGATGGTCGCTGTTTTTAGCAGCGAGGCACGCCAGAGGCAAGACATAGGGTTCGATTGAGCGCCTAAAAGAGGATAATCTTCGGGAGTGGCTTCACTACGTCCGGCTCCGATGGTATGCGCGTCTGTGTGTGTGTGTGTGTGTGTGTGTGTGTGCCTATGTGTACATGTTAGTACGTGTAGGCAAATGGCCTCTATAAGGGGAAGTTTACCGACTTAGGAAGGGGCTGCGGGGGATGAATACTGAGCCGCGCACTGGACTGTAGGTTTATGTTAGCCGATGTTTTGGAGAACGAGGGACCATGGTGATTCGCGGTGTTTGTGCGATAGCCCGCTTTATGGTGCAGCTTTTTATCGCCGAGACCCTGGCTTAAACTTGCGGGATGTACGGAGTGATTTATAAGCGTACGTATGAGTCATTCTACGAGAAGTCGGACACTTTGCGGTCGAAAAATCGAGCTCTTGCCATTTTGAAACAATGGGTGCCACCTTCAATCCATATGCCAACAAAAAGTTACGGGCCAATTTTACTAATTGCCAAAAAATGGCCTTTTCTCCCTGTGCGTTCGAGCACATTTTTTCCTCCTGTATCGAAAAATAACATTCGATACACTTGCGAAAAGTTGATTCTACACTTATGAAATCGTAGAAACCTTCAAATCGTCAACTTTTACGCACTCTTGCAATTATTACCTGACCAAGCGAGCATTATTTTTTCCGGCATTAATGGACAGCTGAGTCCGAGATCACGAATTAAAAAAAACGTTGTGAATGACCGTCCCAATAAGCACACATTTCCAAAAAAGAATACTTTAAGTATACAGTTATGTCCACTAAAAAATATACTTATTGTATTTCAAAAGTAATAAAAAAAGTATTCTTTTTAAATTTTTATCGGCAATTAATAGGCACTCAATAACCCAATAAGGTATTTAATAAGTGATCCAAAAGTATGTATAAAGTATTCTTTATGCAATCTTTGTAATATTTATTTTGCGAATATGGTATGAGGAAAGTAATAAAAAAGTAATCTTTCTCATAACATTAATTTTTACAGCTAGCAGAACTAGTTGATGGAGGTATTCAATAAGTGTATTATCAGTAATCAGAAAGTATGCAGAAAGTATTTGTTGTAGTGTAATTGTTCGTATTATCTATATAGAGCGTATGAGTATGTATGTACTAGAGAGAGAGAGAGAGAGAGAGAGAGAGAGAGCGCTCCTAAACGCTCTCTATCTCTTTTTCGCGGAGCGTCGCTTTTACCTGTTCTGCGTAGAATAAGAATTCAAATTAGTTAGTTGAGCACGAGCATCTAGAGTGAGCACACGTCTGGTGCCTCTCTTGTGTACTTATAGCTAGAATAAATCTCAATCAAACAGACATTGTCTCTCTCTCTCTCTCTCTCTCTCTCTCTCTCTC
>JAZHPH010000123.1:274175-302236 GCA_037356405.1 Nasonia oneida | reverse complement strand
CTCTCTCTCTCTCTCTCTCTCTCTCTCTCTCTCAATAAACCTTTAATATCCTGCTTATATCCGTGCACATATTTAACAGTATTATTTTGGCAGGTTTTCAAATATTTATTTGATAAACATAGTTTTTAAAAAGTAATAATAAAGTATTCTTTCTAATTTGAAATTGTGTTAAGAATTAATTTCAATTGTTTTCAATGCGGAAAATATTAAATTAAGTTAAAATTGAAACATTCAAAATAAATTGTTTCTCGACAGCTGCGCCATGTATGTACTATCATTCAGATTTATCATTCTTATAGATTGATCGAACATTAAGTCATAGCGGAAATTACAGCTCGTGAACAATAGAAATATGACAAGAAACAAAACAAAATAGCGCGTATTTTTACGGCTTTCAAAAAACTTAATTTTTACTACCTAAGATGGTAAAATGTGCTATAAAATGTGGGGAAAATTATAATATTCTCAGTCGGTAAAGTTTGAATTTAATTTTTTTTTCTGCGCTAATCAGTATTTTAGTTGACATTTTACGTTTATTTTATTATAATAAGTTTTTGTGTCTATTGATTTGACTTTATTATTTATTAATCTTCGTTAATTTGTATTAACTTTAGTTCGTACATTAATTAATACATCAGATAGATCTGAAATGTTGTACGTAACAGATCTGTGTAGGTAAATGGTCAGCGCACTCGACTTTCACGCCGGAGCTCCAGGTTCGATTCCCGACGCCGCAAAATAGTATATTATGACACTGTTGTAGGAGATGTTTTTCTACCTTGCTCGAGGTTTTTCGAAAATCGAGTAAGGTAGAAAAACGCCTCCCACAACAGTCTCATACTATATTTTATAGCACGACAACTTCAAAATCGACAATAAAGTTGGCATTTTGAGGTTAGCGTGCTATAAAAAAATTTAATCTTTCTTTCTTCAAAATAGCATAATAATATTCAATAAAAATAATAAATAATATAGTAATAACAGCGCGAAGTATCTGATAGGTGTGAAATATAGAAATAAGCGAAATTGAAATTAAATTTTTTTAAATTCGATTTCATCAAAAATTACTATCTTTGGATAGTAAAATCTAATATCGTAAAAGTTACCAATTTATTATGAAAAGCAGTAAAAATTACTATCCCAAATAGTAATTTCTACTATCAAATTTTTCTCAGTGCATACTTCCTGAATCTGTAAAAATGTTTTATACTTAAAAAGAAAACATAAAGAATTCTTTTTTAGATATTAATAAAAAGTTTTAGTATCAATTTTGTTGAAAATGAAAATGTATCAATATTTAATAGCAAAAGAATACTTTTTTAATACTTTATTATGGCTTTGGGACATTCTGCTCACTCTAATTTAAAAAAAAGAATACTTTTCGAAGTCTTAAAGAAAAATATTTAGCGGACATAACTGCTTACTATAGGTGAACATAAAGAACTCTTTTCGAATTCTTCTAGGAAAAAAGAACTCTAAAAGAATACTTTTAGAATTTAATAAGATTTCGTTTTGCTCATTAGGGTACCTATCAAAAGTTGCGAGCAATTTAAAATAGGGTAAAAATCGTCGAAAATGGGAAAAATGCCGGAAAAGCCAGAATTTTCAACTTTATGTTGGATTTTTGCATTATTGACGATTTTTAGTCTGGTGAATGTGCCCTCAAAATTACAAGAGTTCGACTTTTTAACCGCAAAGTGTCCGACTTCTCGAAGAATGACTCATGTATTCGAACGACGTTAGAGCATCGCAAGAGTCAGCAACCGCTCGATCTGTTGACAAAAGCAATATGCAGCTCCATTAGCGGTCTCGCAAACAGCTCTGCGTCGGCGTCGCTCGGCTCTTCATCAAGTCGCGGCTGGCTCTTCGACAATTAAACATCGCGCTCATGCGTGTGCGCACCCGCGATAATGCGCGAAACCGCAAACGAGCCCAGAGTCGTCGACGGGGAGAATTTATTTAGCCTCGTAAATCGCATTAATCGCCAATGAGGGGGTTGAATTTATTCGTCAAGAGCCGCGCTGCTTAACGGACGAGCTCGTTTCGCACAGCGAACGAGTCAAATCGACGGCACCGGCAAAGACTTGCGCCGCTCGTCACGCGAGGGTACTAAGTACTCTCGCGAAACTCCGGCCTAATTAAGCTCGCGCCGCGTTTGTACCCGCTTGCTTTTTCACCTGCTAGACCTGCTGGAGGAGCATAAGTTAGGGATTTTTAACACAGGGGGTGAGGACTGACTCTTTAAGGCTCGACGGATGGGTTATTCTAGAGGTTTTATTACCCTGCCGTCGTTAATGTTCTCGTCCTCTTCAATATGAAGTTGATAATTATTAAGTTTCAAGAGCTTCTAACAATTTAATCTTTAATTATATGAATTTAATCTTTAATTATCATGAAAAAAATGTTCATCATCATACCATTAGGCTTTAATCAGTTTTTGCAAGAGTATAAAAAGAAACTCAAAATCAAGACAAGGTTTTAAGAAATAATATAGTATTATTTTTAAATTTTATCAATATAGGGGAGATGCGCCCAGAGCGGAACGGTGCCTAGTATGGAATGACATCAGTTCTCAGTTTCTGAAGCGAGATTATGGCCCTTGCGCACGATAGTTTAGCAGTTTTTGACGTTTTAAAGGTTATACTCCGAGGCCGTTGTTGCTCGAACGAAAGGGAAAAAGTTGATTGCATTGTATTTTTTTTTTTTTTTGCATTTTTGGCGTTGTCAAAATAGGTAATGTTCGCTTCTTAATTGACAGATCGATAATAGGTAAATTCAATGACTTTAACCTCTATAAAGGTTTGGTTTCAAGTTTGAACTTTTAAAAAAATCCGGAGTTAGCCATATATGTTGCTGCGTTCCGCCGCATAACCTCACCGCGTGAACGTACTTTTTTCCCGATATGGACTGAGACATATTTTCCCAGTATATTTTTTTTACGATACGGTTACGATTTTTTTATTACAATAGCTTAAAAAGCATTGTTTAGTCTGGAAGTGCCTTGAGGGAAGCTCAAAGAGAAACTACGATCGATTCCGATAAATTTTGGAAGTATTGATAAAATCGACGGCAAACGAGGATAAACCGACTGGAACAAAATTTCTTCACATAATAATGAAGCAAATAATTTAGATGTTTGTTTTCACATTTGCAGATTCAGATACTTTCTCTAAAGTAAAATGCAATACATCTTTCTACAAAAGACTTATCTCGCAATTTTTCCTTTTTCTTTGAATTCTTCTTTTTATCAAGCCACCCTTCCTACCTACCTAGTACTGTGCGATACTTAATCCTGCTCCAGAAAACTCAAGTTTCCACTGCTCCAACTAAAGGCATAAATAATTGGCTCGTTATATATCTGTAATGTGATTCGCTGAAAATATAAGCTAATACACTATAAATTCCTCAAAATATACGTATACCATCAAAGAAGCTTTTCAAAATCGAATAGTTATTTCAGTTGACTGGTTATTGCGCTATGATCGCATGGAATAACAAATGTTTTAATTTTTAACTCCATCGTAAGATAACCCACATTACTTTTGCTTCACCCCTGGTAGAGATGTTGACGATAATATTTCCAGAAATAGGCAAGATTTGTATGAACTGGGTAGATTCCAGTCTCAACATATCGGTAGAAATCCCATCTAAAATGACATGAATTCTGGAATATTTCTAGCCAGATCTGCTAGAAGTCGTCTGCAAGAATCGCGGCTACATAACATAACCTTGATTTTTTGCTTTTTTATGGTTCGTAGGATTTGGATGTGCGACCGACTGTTAATTCGCGTGTATACATAATATACATGTATCACTAATACACCTTTCAATAATATTATGATAAATTGAATAAGCCACAATTACAAACAGTTACCAAAACATAGCCTTTATTGCGCCCCGAATAATTCATTATCTGGCCAAGCTAACATTATTTTTCCGGCATTACTGAATAGCTTAGCCCGAGATCTTGAATTTAAAAAAAAATTGTCGAAAATGACCGTCCCTATAAAAAATGCGAGCTATTTGAAACAGAGTGAAATTGTTCAAAAATGCGTTCGAAACGAAAAACCGAAAATTCTTGGAAAAACCGGATATTGACGGGTTCACCCAACCAAATTTCTACCACGTAAAACTTGTAACAGCAATATCAATAACTACCAGTTGCACGTATGTTTAAAAATCCTATATAGGTATGCATTTTCAAAAATGTAATCTTCGCGTAAAAATCTTTATCCATAAAAAAGCTCAGACATGTGTAAATTTATTCCATCCCCGTAATACAGGCTCCACTCCGACGAATCGCCTACGCGAAGTGAATCGAAAAACGTTCCAGCCCTCGGTCCCGCTTTTCCCAGTATAATTGCTCGTTTTGTCGTCGGCCCGGCAGTATAGCGACCCTCTCTGAAACGGGGAGAGAGAGAGAGAGAGAGAGAGAGAGAGAGCAGCGCCAGTGTACTATGTAAGTCCTTCGTAGCGTTTGAAAGGAAAGATTGATAGTGCGCTCTGGCTTTCCGGCCGTCTCTAAAGAAGATATTCACGTGTGCGGCGCGGCTTTGATTCAACGCGCGCCACGCGATTCATATGGAAGTTACGTAGGCTAACCCGCGCGCGATATCGTCGCAGAGCCGCGCGATAACGCCGATGAATCTTCGGATTCGTAGTTTTTTTCGGGACGACGGGCGTGCGAAGCTCGGGTAACGCAGCGCTTTTTCTTAAATAGGGAGCACAGGGTAGTTATTGCAGCAGCTTGGGGCTGAACGTGATATCTTGCACGAAAAGGGACAATCTTTTTTACAAGAGGGGCGAGAGTCTTTTAAAGGCAAGAGAAAAAAATGGGTTGGTATACATAAAATTGCAAAATGTTTACATGAAAAAATACTTGTGAGTAATTTTTATCGAGGTGATCTGCTCGAACCTTCCGTTTGATAAACGTTTAAGAAAACCGCCACGTGGTATTTCTAGAACGTCTCGAACACTTCCACATTTCAAATGTTTAATACAAGAAAGAGCTGTGAAATTATGCAGGTTCACGATCTCATGCGAGTCTACGTGTATTTTTTGCACGATGCCGGCTGGCCTATCAGAAGCGTGCGACGACTTATCGTTTTCCAATGCTTTATCCTGCACGTTGCCGCGGCTTTCTCTCTTTTTCTCCATTTTACAGGCGCAGCTAGTCGCGTGCAACGACGAAATAAATATACGCTAAATCTTTTACAGCGAAATTCAAGCTTAAATCTTTTGCGCGCACGAGTCCGGGATGTTTAAGCTGCGCGATCGGTGCGCTTTTTAAAACGTCGCGTATTGATCGACTCGTAACAAAATACTTTGTGCAACTCGACGATTTGAAGCACACCATAAGGAGGCACAAATCGCGTATCGCGATAAAATTCTCGGCTAAGAGCAGCCCAGCTCAGCAGCAGTCATGTGCGCGGGCTGCAGTAGCCGCAACTCCATCGCTAACGAAAAGAGCGATCAGATTTAAAGGGCGGCCATTAACGTCCGAGCCGGCGCGTAGGTAAAGTCATAAACGAGCAGAGAGCTTGCGCGCGGGAAGGTGTTGGCCCGCGGCGCCGTTTAGACGTGAAACAGCGGCAGCACGCGCCCGCATTAAGTGGTTTCGGGCTCGAAGCTGTTACTACGGAGCCATTATGGCGCTTGCGCGCGAGTCCGGCGGGATGAGTTAGTGGCTGGACGCGAGTGACCGGGGCAACGACACACACGCGAACTTCCTCGCGCGCTTTCTCGGAATTGCCCAGCCAGCATCACTTTGCTCGTTAAGCTCGTCCCCGTCGCAGCATGTCGAGAGCTGGGGACGACGCTACCGGTAATTTTCAGTGGAATTTATCGCCGGCACGGTCGACAAATTTTCGTCCTTACCCTACACACTGACGCAGAAATGCTACCAATTATGATGTATGATTCGCGCATACTTCTGTCCCGCTCCGGAAAATTATAAGAAGGAGAGCTTTCGAATCATCTGGTGCGAACTTGCGAGTACGAGCACGCGCCCGCGAACTGTAGGGTGTGTCCCGCGAGCGGCACGAGTGCGCGATAAGAGCGAACGGGACGTTGATCTCTTATTTGGCGCGCAATTCTCGGGAAGTTTCGCGCTGTAAAATGGATATGGCGACGGAGCCGAGGTCTAAGACGGCCTTAACTGTCACTTTGAGGCGCTAACTTTTGCGATGTGGGTAAGTTTGCGAATGGCTCGTTGGATCATGCGACGAAAATGACGAGGCCTATTTGAGCGCGCTTCCAAGTAAAAACCTTATCGCCGGGCGGCCGTATTAAACGGGATCAGGTTGGCGACGTTTGTAACTTTCTGCTAACTCCGCACACTTTCATCCTTATATATTATGGGCGTTCGCGAGGCTCAATTTTTTTCATAATATACTTTCGGTTGTTATACGGTGCGAAGCAAGAGTAGCAAAACTTCTGACTCTGTTGTCTTCGCCATCAAAAATTCATCGCGAGCACTTTCGCAGCGAGAAGATTATTCGTCATTGGAATGTGGCCTTTGCATGGAAAAGAAATAAGAGTCGCGAAAATTTCACGAGCCGCGTCGCATAACTGTCAACCGGTCAATCAAAATACACGAAAAAGGCAGGCACGAGAAAGAAAGCTCGCTACCCCACAGCGTATACTCTCCTTTCTCTTTGCGAGAAAGATTGGCTCGGTGTATAATGCAGCGTCGGGAATTTTCCTCTTCGGCAAGCCCGCGCTGCGTTACACGAAGAGACAGGCAACGCGCGAGTTTCGCTCGGGGCTATAAGTACACGTCGAAGCGCGACGCGACAAAAGACGACGCTGGAAACGGAAACGCTGCGAGCGAGCGCATACAACCGACGTGACAAGTTCGCGAGGAGGAAAGTGATATACGCGGAAAATCGGAAGATCTTTCTTCGCGCGTGAGGGAGAGCTAGATAGAGAACGTTATAGCCGAGGCACGGTAATTTGTCATATAGAGACGCAAGGATTTTTGAAACAATTGCGCAACGAAGAAAATTCGTAGAAATGCAATAGTCGAACATTACGTTAGTTCGTAAAAGACTCGGGGCGAACCGGTGGCCCTGCGACGTTGTCTGCTCGTGACGCAATACCCGACGGCAACGAAGCGAAACTAACTTCCCAATGGATGTCCTATTGTGTACAGCAGAAAATATTACTGCCCATATAAATCGAAAGAAATATCATTCTAGCGCTTCCTACCTCTCAGCGTCGTCCGCAATCTTCGTGGAGAACGATCATTATCAACTTCCTAAAAGTGCGCAATCTCGCGTGCGCGAAATAAAAGCGAAAGGAACCAAGCGTAGCAATATGTCACAGACGCACACGTCTGCAACGCGAGCAGCGAAGACGAGTCAGCGATAAGAGTCCGCCGAGCCGTACTACGATGCATAGCGTCCGAATGCATCGTAGACGTTAGCTCAGTGGTTAGAGCACAGGCCTCTGGCTCTCGGGTCCGCGAGTTCGAGTCCCGTCGTCTACTTTTTCGCTTTCGACTCTGTCTCCTCTCCGTTTGTAACAAATAATAAATTCCCCTCCAGCCGCCGTTCTTCCCCCGGCAGTGTCGGAATTCCCAAGTCGCTCGTCGATCTCCCGTGCACACCTCTCTCTCTCTTCCCTATTCCGACGAAAGCCATAGAGCGTCGACGTCGCCAACGATTCGATTTGCATCGCGGCGCGCCCGCCTCTTGCTCCTGAAATCATTTTCATTTCTCCAGCGCCGCGCGCAAGCTCCCGTAACGAGGAGGTTGCGCGCAGCTCTATATACAGAAGGTGTTGTTCTTCTAGCTCGAGCTCAAGTGCGCAATCTGCCATCGATTCTCCATTTCGCGCGGGGAGCAGGGAAGGCAACGAGCTCGTTTTATTCCCGCTGCTGTTATATTATATAGTCGAGCCTTATTCCGCGGGAACGCGAGGATTTTAGAGGGGGAGGCAGGTGGCGATTTACGACCTTCGGATTGACTGACTTCGCTCAGGTGTGGCTGTGGCCTGAATTTTCATTCGCCAAATATATATGTATCATCCGGAATACTAGAGGGAAGAAAAAGCGTCGGATGTTTTGTGCAAGTTCTCAGTTTACCTCCGCAATGATCAGCGTCTGTCTGTCTGTCTCTCTCTCTCTCTCTCTCTCTCTCTCTCTCTCTCTCTGCGCTGCATAAAGCTCGAAGAAAAAACAGAAACGGCAGCGAGCGCTCTTCCGCCATATTACACGAGTCTAAAGGAAATGAAAAAAGCGCGTGGCCGTTCGCGGAAAAGTAATCAGAAACCACGGCGCGCTCGGCGGCTCTCCCGCGGAAATGTGTGGCGTCGCTTATTACGCTCGCGGAGATCTCGCCCTCTTGTTCGTCGTTTATGAAATTGAATCACTCGCCGACAGCGAGGACGACGACGAAATACATCGCGGCAAAGCACGAGAAACGCGCACTCGCTATATATGCGTCATGTGCCGTCAACACTGAAAGACCGAGCGCACGAAAAGCAAAAGGAGAGGAGAGAAAGAGCAGGCGCGGCTGTAGGGAAAACTCGAGGATAACGCGCAGCGCAGCCCTGTACAGCGAGCTTTCCATTTTCTCAGTTGCGCTCCCGCGTGCCGCAATAAAAAGTCCAATATCAAAGAGCTCCCTTCTGCACTTTAACGCTATTAGAAAACGAACCCGCCATTGACTTCTTTCCCTACTCCCCTTCTCTCTCGCGCGCGCGTGCACTCTCTTTCTCCGCTCGAGAATGAAGTTCGCGAGTGCGAGAGTTGGACTGCTGCAAGCGTTGCGCAACTTCCGTCTTATATACTTATACACTGCACTCGAGGAAAGAGTCGCGAGTCGCGGGAGCCGGCTGGCACCTAGCCCTCGCTTGCTTTTCTTTGCGCTCAGAGCGCGAGAGAGAAGTCGAGCTTTCACGAAGACGCGGACTCACTTCATTTGTACTTTCTCGAGCGATCCGTTTGTGGAGAGTGAGAGAGTAGGGAGAGAGAAGGCCGAGGATCGAGAGGTTCGACTTTTGTGTAGCCTCTCCGCAGCTTGATGAGGGGGTTTGTTAGTTTGCCACGATTGCTCGAGTGTACTCTCGCTTCCGAGAATCTATCGAACACTAGCACTGCTTCATAATATGGTTTACGATTCTGGATGCGCTTACTGCTTTGTTTTCATAATAGATACATATAAGCTGCTTTGACGATGGAAAGGAGAATGAGCTCATATCAATATTTTTCTCTCTGCGTCTGTAAAGTTGATTAATTGTGAAAAACTGAAAAGAGATACCCGATGTTTCAATTTCCAGGTTATTTTATACGGTTGCCATAGATACATAATAACAGTCTTCCGTGGTTTTGCTGCTTTCGGTACGGGCTTTTTTATGTCAAATTTAAACCCAAAATTCATGCGAAAAGCAAACAATTTTTGCTTTCGATGTAATGGTCGAAAATCAACATTTTCTAATATTTATAAAACAACTGGGTTGCACCGCCGAATCCAATTCGTTCGAAACATCCCTGGTAGAAATTGGCCGATTTAAAATGATGAAAAAGCTAAGAACTTGGTAGTTTTCTTTGGCAGTTCTTGTTACAAGATGTAACGCTTTTTATACTAGTTCTTTGGCAGTTCTTAGATCGAGCTGTTTTTGAAAAGTAATGCCCAAGTTAGTTGGTCAAATGACAACGTTTACTTGGCTCGGTTGGCTAAGGCGCGCGGCTATCCTTGTGCAGGGCTCGGGTTCAAGTCCCCAGTCGCTCGAAATTTTTCGGATGATTCTTCGCATGCAAATCATTATTCTACATTGAGAAAACTATAGATATTAAAATGAACTACATATGCAGGAAAAATTACTATATTATATAGTAACGGATGGTTATTACTTGCTTTGTATTAAACTTTACTATCTCAGATAGTAATTTCTATACTGAAATGAAATTTTTTTTGCTGGGCAATTTTACGCGCTTATTCGAAATGATTATTATTATCATTATTATTGATATTTAATGTTATTAAGTGAAAGAAATAAACGAGAGAAAGAAAGTTTTCTGCGGCGACGGGAATTGAACCTGGACCTCTGGAATGGAAGTCGAGCGCGCTGACCACTTACCCAAACAGTACTGTTATGTACTAAATTTTAAATCTGATATATTAATCACATTTACTCATGGGTTAATATTAATAATAAATTGACCAAAATCAATAAATAATAGTAGCGAATGATATTTTATCACTTAATAATACCAGATAAACAAAAAACTATAGATTTTGGTCTCTGATTACTGCATAAATCAACTTTATAACCTCAAATTCTGGCACACGGAGAAATTCTTAAAATAATTTTTACTATATAATATAGTAATTTCTAGTAAACACGTAACAAATTTTAATATAAGTCTAACAATTTTTACTATGAATATGGTAACAATCATCATGGAGCGAGTATGACCTGTCGTTACTATCTAATATAGTAATTTTTCCTACATATGTAGTAAATTTTAATATATAGTTCTCTCAGTGTATAAACTTTCATTAAAAAAAAACTCGAATACAAGCCTGTTAGTAATAATTTTCCGATTCTAACCTCGAATCGCCATTAACCACGTGCACCTGTGTCATACTATTTCACCAACTATCTTCGGAATAAAATAGTTAAGAATACTCAATCTAAAAACTGCTAAAGAACTAGGATAAAAAGCGTTACATCTTGTAACAAAAACTGACAAAGAAAACTACCAAGTTCTGAGATTGACAACCTCAGAAATTCCAAATAACTTGTATACCGTTTCTACCAGAGATCGCACTCGCTTTTCCAGCAATGAAACTGTTGACTCAATCAATAAAATAAATAATTCTTTTCAGGTTCCTGTCAAAACGCGGAGCCCGGCAGGCGTTATCACGATTTCAAAAATACCGACGTCACTGCAGATTTCGAGAGCCAGCACGATGATTTGTACGTATACCGTCACTGACGTACGTCAGCTTTTGTTTGCAATGCATTCTCGTTGACAAACGAGCTTCCTATCGATTTTCGCCATGACGAGTTATATCGGAAGCTATCGTAGAAACGAAAAATGTTTTATTTAACAAATGCGCGCTCGACTAACAACATTGCCCGCAAACGACAACGCCTACCGCATCGCGCTGTCTACATACGCAGCCTCTAATCGGCATGAACTGACCACGCGCGCGCACGCGGTCCAGCTACGTTCCTACATAACGCATTCGATACGATTTCCAAGTAAAATTAAAAGATTCACATAGTCCCAAACTCGGCCGGTGTTCTCCCTCGTTTTCTCTTTCTTCTGGCTCTGCCGAGGGCGCATGAAAAATTCATCGCGAGCCTATCTATAGGTATATACGCGGACTCTCCGCTTGGAAAAACGAAAAGTCGAGGTAGTTTCAAAAGGCCGCAGTGAGCCAACAATAGTCCGGCGCACTTGTAATTAATCGAATCAGTATATAGCCTCGCTTTTCTCTCGTTCCCGAGCCCGTTCTTTTTCTCCCCGCTGCATAAATGATCGGCGCGCGGGAGAGAGCGCTAATTTCGCCGCGCCAAGTTTCGCCTGATGTGCTCGCTAAGGGTAATCGGCGAATTAATAACAACCTTTGCCTCTCGGCTTCGACGACCTACTTTCCCGGACTCACTCCTGCATAATGCAGGATAGCGAGGAGACAGATCTCCAGATTTACTTGGAAACAATTTGAACGAGGCGACGGCGCTCCCGGCGACTTTGAATTATCGGAGATATAGGAGCGGCCTCGCGGCGGCAACTTGCTGCGGGGGAAGACTCGACGTATTATCCGCGGATGGAGATTGAATCCCGAGGGGTCTCGCTGGAAAATTAGGCCGAATTTGTCTTGCGCGTGATAATTAGCGGGCTGTTACATTATTTAGCATCGAAATTAATTCTCCCCACGGCCGTACTTTTCCTCGCCGCTATATACTGTATAGCGCAATACGCGAAAGTCTCGGATGAGTAGTTTGGAATTGTTTTCCGATATAACCGAAGTTATGGCTTGAAAAATGTCGAACTCGCTTACAAATCCAATACACAGTAACATCGTCTTTGTTGTCCATTAGTTGGGACGTGCCTCCCGAAGGAGAGCCGCTGCCGAGGCCAAAAGCGAAGAAGGAAGCAGCGCCGGCGTCGCCCCGAGGAAGCGGAAATGAGAACTCGGAGGCCCTGCAGCCAGGGGCGAGCCACGAGGACGAGTCGGACGAGCAGAGTCTGCAGCCGCCCCAGCAACGCTCCGCCACTAATGCCAGTGAGAAAATTATGGATTTGCACGCTTCTTATCGCTTAGTCATATCCCTTCCGCTCTCTTGCTCCCTCCGCCGCGCAGTATATAGTATGGCCCCTGGTGCGCCGCGGTGAGAAATGCAAATTCGGCAGTTCCGGCGGGGAAGAGAGTTTGCTGCTTGCGGGGAGATTGCGATTTGAGAGCTTTCACGGATTTATGCGTCTCATGCTGCGGGCCGCCGTCAAATGTTAATTTATACCATTTCGAATCTTTACAATTTCTAAGCCCGCGGATTATACTATATTTTTTGCATGTATTCGCTGTATTTGCTGAAATATTATTTGCTGCAGGATATCGGATTTTCAATTTTAATTAAGAACGAGAACGCTACTCCGGAAGAATGTTGCACTAAGAAATACCTGACCTCTTGAACAGTTATTCGAAAATCGAATGTCCGCAGTGACGGCGACTCGATCCGCACTCTGAAAGAAAATCTTGTTCACCGAGCATTTCTTTTGAGCGGGGATATTCAACTGAATTCGACCTGTAAGCGCGTATAGTTTCGAAAGTTTAGAAGCCGAAGTAAGAACGTTGCTGATTAACGATTGACTTTTCTCGGAGGTACTCGGCAAGAAAGCTCTCCCACTTCGCGATTCAGCTCGTACCAACCCTATCGCTGGAAAAAGAAGCATCGGCGCGGAAGCAAACACTACCAGCAGCGGCAGCAGCAGTCCAGGAAAAATCTGATTTCGGCGGAACGCGAAAACGTCGTCAATGTAGGCGGACGAAACCGAAGCAAAAAGCCGAAGCTGCTGCAGCAGAAGGAGCAAATCGAAACGAGCGTTGCGACTGCGAATTTGAAAAAGCCGCGTAGTCAAGCAGGCAGGTACAGAGAGGAACGCCGAAGACGACGCAAGAACAGGAAGCGCTCCAGGAGTAGGATCAGACTCGAAAGCAAGAAACAGCACGAGGAGCAAAAATGGAGGGACCGTCCGATCGCCAGACTACTCAAGGTGCTGAACAAGCAGAAGACCGACGAGGACAAGTTCTTGATCGAGAACCCGCTGAACCTTTCGACGACCAAGCTGACCGAGGAGAGTGGTGAGTTCTCTGAAAATCACAATATTGGAATTTCGATTGGGTTCTCGAAGTGATTCGATTGATCAAAATGTACACGACAGAACATCTGCAAATTGTCGTTTTCGAACTGCGATCGATGGCCTAATTGCGAAATTATTCGATGTAGTTGTCGGTAAACATGGAACCTCGAGCAAGGTCAATGCCTTGCTACATCGTCGAATTTCATCCCAAAACGGTCGCGCCGAATTATTCCGACAAGCGCGTGATACCACTTTTTCACATAAGAGTATACACAGTCTAGAGTATAGCGACTCGATAGTTCCAGAGACGACAAAACTATTCGACGCGTCGAACATCAGCTACCCCTCGCAACTGACGACGGAGCCTCGCATCCCGAAACCGCCGTCGCCGACCACGCACTATCACGCACAGCAGCAGCAGCAGCAGCCCGGCGAGGTCGAGCGCGAGTTCACGCGCCACTTGGAGCGCGAATACGCGCGGGCCCGGCTAGCCGAGAAGTCCAGCCTCAACGAGACCGACAACGACGAGGACGACGAGCTGGAGGACGGCGACGACGAGGGAGCTGAGATCGAGGCGGAGGAGGACGACGAGGAGGAGACGGAGGAGCTTCCGAGATTCGACGATCAGCGCTACCTCCAGGCGAGCCGACCGCCGGGCGGAGCGCAATTCGATCCCGAGAGAATGCTCGGCTACTCGAGGACCGACGAGGACCTGCCGATCCTCGATATGGAGAACGAAGTGCTCCAGAGGACGCTCAAGGATTACAACGCCTACATGAGCTCCAGCGCTGCCGGCACTGCCAAGGCCTCCAGGAATAAGGTGAGTCAGTTGTTCTTGTCGAACGATGTTTATGAGGCATTCTACGAAAAGTCGGACACTTTACAGTTGAAAAATCAAGCTCTTGCAATTTTGAGGGCACACGCACCAGACCAAGCTTTTTACATGCGTTTGGACATACAATATGGAAAAAGCATGGGTAGCACCTCCAAACCCCATGCCAACAAAAAGTTACGGGCCAATTACTAATTGCCAAAAAATAGCCTCCTTTACTGCGCCCGGGGTAATTTATTACCCAGCCGAGCAATCGTCGTTTTTTACGGCATTAATGGACAGCCGAGCCCTACACTGAAAAAACGGGGGTAGCGAAAATGCTTTTTTTACGGCGCAGCAATCGCTCCCTCTTCATCGGCGTATGAATTCTTCCGAACGGAAGAAAAATTACCCCGGAGATCTGGCGAGAAATGGCGCCGAGCAACATTCATGGCACGCGTACTGACTTTGCATTAATTTTGTGAATAAACGACTGCACCTAGCAGGTTACCCTCGTGGACTTTTTTGTAGAGAATTTCATAAGGAACAACTTTTGTTTAAAACTTTTTTTTCTAGAAAACTGAAAAAACGTCAACTTTTCATCTTAAAATGCTCGTATCTTTTTATTTATAAGTTTTGAAGATTTAAAATGTAGAAATTCGTAATCTACAATCAATTTTACATTAAAATTCGAAAAATTTTAGGGTTAAACTCATTTTTTTAGTTTTGGGCTTCGTACACGTGGCGAGCGTCGGGGTAATTTTTCTCCCGAAATCGGGAGGGCGATTGTGCCTGGCGCACGGTACACTAGCAGCGCCCTCTTGCATGCTAGATTGTTTACTTT
Source organism: Nasonia oneida (assembly GCA_037356405.1). NCBI lineage: Eukaryota > Metazoa > Arthropoda > Insecta > Hymenoptera > Pteromalidae > Nasonia > Nasonia oneida. Next base: position 287,263 of record JAZHPH010000123.1, on the reverse strand, counting down.
TCGGTAGAGATTCTCTACCGCTCGTTTTTCAGTGTAGTAAGTTATTATTGAATTTAAAACAAAATCGTTGAAAATGACCGTCCTTATATAAAAAATGGCAAGCAAAGTGCTCGATTTTTCGACCGTAATGTGTCCGACTTTTCACATTATGACTCTTATATGCTCGGATGATTTGCGTTATCGGAACAAGTAGTAACAGGCATTGTTGGTCGGACGGCCATTCGTATGCTCGACCTTGTGCGACACTGCGTCCTATATTTCATACAATAAACGTACGAGAGTGAAGTTCAATCATTAGCTTTCAGAATCCGCAATGCGGGTTCTATTCTGGAGCGCGCAACAAAGACAATCGTGAGTTTCATTGCAGGACGAGGAGAACTCGGAGCACCGTAGGTACGGACCTAAGGAATCGTCTCGGTCCAAAGTGATCAGCACTTCCAGTTCGCCGAGTCCGCTGGACAGCAACGTCTTCTTGGCGAGCGACGAGGGCGAGCTTCGCGGGGACCTGTCCTGCATGAACGGAACGTTCCTGCCGGCTCCGTTTGTCCAACACGCCGTCATCAAATATGTAAAGTGAGTATCGCGTCGTCTATAGCTATAGCCCACTTTCCTACCTCTCGCCCGCATGAATAATTCAATTCATTTGGCGACCGCGACCGCTCGCGGACTGCAGCGCGTTTTTAATATGCGCTGGGGTTAAACGCTCGGTTTCTTTCTCGGCGCTATCGAATTTCGAAGCGGAGCTATAGAACGCGGGAGATTCGTTGTTTGCGCGCGAGGCCATTTAAGACTTTTTCCCCCCACTCGCGAGCGCGCAAGAAAGCCTCGAGATCTAATTAAGACGCGAAAAGTAATGGAATAAGTTGGCGTTTTGTTCTTCGTGTTTTCGAGGAAATTAACGCCGAGGAGAAAAGTCGCCGCGCGCAAACCAGCCGCACCGCCGGTAGATGCCCTGAATAGATTTCGCGAAATTTTTCTCTCGGGCTGTGCGCGGCTTTTGCAGCGAGCATTTACTCGCTCTGTAAAATGGATTCATTTCTTTTGAATGGAGGATTTCCAGATTTATCGCAATTTGAATAGTAAGGTCGCCGACCTGCTTTTTATACCCGACTGTAATAATCCTTGGAAATTCCTTTCGATTCGAACAACGGCCACGGCGACGATCGGAGTGGAGTTTTCAAATATTTTTCCCTGCTCAATTTGTTCGATGCAAATATGAAGTAGCGGGCACGCCGGTGTAATGGAATTGTTTAATTTGCCATTTCACTCATTCAACTCAACAGAGAGCTGGTTCGTACGTTTATTGTCCATTTGCATGATTGAAAACTCTCGTAATAATATAATTTAATCGATTCTTCCTGTCTGTGCACAAATTTAACAAATAACTTGGATGTATAATTATATTGCGCTCAAGTATTTCTCTGGAAACTTTGCATATCAGAGACGCATTGTGTGTGAAAAGCAGATAGACTCTAAGCGTATGAAGCCCATAGGTACCCTTGTCGATAGAAAAGACTCAAAATGCGAGTTTTACACCACCTTTACATGTATCGTAAACTCAAGATGCCCCTTGCACGATTGTTGTCAGATCATCTCGGCCGGGCCACGAGTACCTCGAAGCGGACTACGAGTGCGAGTCAAGCTACACGATGCTGGGCGCCAGCATAAATTCTGGAGGCGGACGACTGCTGTGTCGGGAGAGACGCTGGCTGGGTCGACTGCCCGTCTGCGTGTACTGGACCGACAACCAGGCCATGTGCACCGAACTAAATTGTGAGCAGCTCTGCAAGTTCGTTGACGGCAGGCCAAGGTGTCTCTGCCGCGAGGGCTACCGCCTCGAGGGACGCAACTGCATAGGTGAGTCGGCGCTGAGAACGCTTTTCACTTATCTTTCAAGCCCGAGCCGAGGCTCGCTAGAGAATTAAAAGTTCGCCCTAGCTTCGAGATGCTCATGAGGAAGCGATATCGCATGCCACGCGCGCGCCTCGTTTCCCAATAGGGGGCTCGCAGCTGCGTTGGGAAATGAAAAAAAGCGCGAACCAGAAGATTTTTTAAATGCTTTTTTTTCCTCCTCTAGTCTCCATTCTTCATCTCGGCCTTATTCCCGCCGTTGTCTTGACCTTCTTCACTCGCGCTTAAGTGAAGAATAATTCCTGTATGAATTACTCGTTTAAAATACGTCTCATTGTAATATATTCCGAAACTTTTGTACGCACGTCACGGTTATTCCAGGGGCAATTCAAAAGTTCTATTGTGGAAAATAAGGATTACCCGCAGCAAGCCGCGAGGTGTTTTTCAAATATACGCACTGAAATGTATATGAAAATGAGATTACAAAGCTTCATGCATACACTTAACCAGGATAAGCTGTGTCGCGGAAAATGCTGAAAAATACCGTGGATAAGAAATGAAAAATTCACACGATAAGTCGCCTCGTCAAAAGCGACAAACCAGCGGACCGGTTAAAAAATAATTTAGAAAAACAGAGCCCGGACCGGCAGACCTCGCCTACTCGTCTCGCAGGAGTAATAAATTATTTAGGCACTGCCGCGGAAGCAAATATTTAGTCGAACGAAAGCCGTAGAGGGACGGACAGACGCAGTTTGTAAAAAGTTTATCTCGCGCTCTCTTTCTCCCCCCCCCCCTTCGTCTCGTATTTTTCTTTCTTTTTTTCGCCGGCCGCCGCGCGCACCATTAAAAGGACGTGGACGAGTGCTAGACAGCTGCGCGCAAGAGCTCGAGTGCGTGAAGTCGCTCGCACAAAAGATTGCGTTAATGCTCGGCGCAGAGAGTAGCCTGAAGTACTGGCACGAGAGGAGGACAAATACTCTGGCCTTACGGCGGATTTTAAGCTTTTGACGAGTTCACGCGCCACTTCGAGACTTGCTGTACCTATATAGTAGATCTAAAGAGACTGGATGAAGCTGCAAATCGAACGAGGATTCTCGGTTTGAAGTTAGTCTTTTGTTTTTCAAGGCGCGTTCGTCGACAACTCGATTTAAAGGAAAGCTCTATTTGCAATTATGCACTAAGCTCGCGACGAGTTTTCATCGAGTCTAGTCAATAGGTCTTTTGCGCCGGCGGAAATAGTCGAACGCTACGTATAACGGGTCGCACTTGAAACTGACCCCTAGAAGCGTCCTCTAAACCGTTCGAATTTCCTCTTCAGACATCGACGAGTGTCTGGAGAACGAGGGTCGCGGACCCTGCCAGGACACTTGTTGCAACCTGGCGGGCAGCTTCGCCTGTTCCTGCGAGGGACTCCCCGGCCACAGTCTCGCGCCAGACAACCGCACGTGTCAGCAGCAGCAGCAGCATGAACAGCAGTCGTCAAGCAGCAGCGCTTGCAATTACAACAACGCCGGCTGCTCGCACACGTGCCTTGCGATCCTGGGCAGGGTCTTCTGCCTGTGTCCTGAGGGTTTCTTCCTTCAGGACGACTGGAAGACCTGTCAAGGTGCGTATTATGGGCTCCCGATGCGTTTAACAATGGCTGGAGGGACACTAGAAACGGCGAGGGTGGTCGACGTCGATTATTTGTCAAGCGAAAGCTGGGGTCCATTATTCATTCTCGTAATGAGCGCTGCAGTGGGTGTACGAAATCGTGATTGATAGGGTTTCGAAAATATCTGGAGAAAAAACAAACAAATCACCACTTTATGCGAAAGCTGCGCGGAACTGATTGTCCCCTGAATAGGAAGGAGCCCCGCGCACCTGCGGGAAAACGAAGAGGGAATATCAGTGAAGTCGTTGAATTCGCACGTCAAACGTGAACAACACGAGAAAGCCTCGAGCACACAGCGGTTCCAGCTTCCAGCGTCGACAAAAACAACATTTTCCTTTCAAACGTTCGCCACCGTTCACGAGATAATGAACGACTCTTGTTGTCGTTCCTCCGTTATTTACCCGGAGAGTCCGAGCGGGATCCACCGAGGCCGAGGGAGGAACGAACGGAAAGAATATAAGGATGGCTTGGAGAGCGTTTGTTCGGGGAGAGAAAGAGTAGATATGTCCAGCTTTTTTCACGGAGGCGGCGCTGTGCACCCCTCGGATGCTCGGATTAAAATGACAATTAATCACGAGTGGCTCGCGAGAGATTGGATTGAATTCGCTTACAGCGGAAATAATGAAACGGAATTATGAAACAGGCCGATTGCTGCCTGCTAATTTGGCATTTGGAATTCGGTCGGAAGCCTGCACCGCTAATTATTCGCGCTAATGGTTTTTCTTTCAGCGTCTCGCGTGCTCCGCAAAATCGAATCGCGGAAAGCCCATACCTAGTTTCGAAAGGTTGGCATGAAAAGCAGCTCGATCAATAGGGAGTCGGAGGAAAAATCGAATCCTCGCTAACTGGATTCCGCGCGTTCGCTCCGCCATCAGCCATCCCTCACCGCGGCTCATGCCCCTACGGCTGGCAGAGTATCCTCCGACGTTTGCCGTCTTCATCAGCAGCTCCTCGGGGAAAATTGCCCGCTGCGTCGCGTCGCGAAATTAACGGGCCGCTGCAGCGTCTCGAGAGAAAATAATTGGCGCCTCTGGGCTGGCAGGCATCCTTGGCTGGAGGTGGGAATCGATTTATCAATTTCTCGCGAGAGTAGCGAGCGCATGACGAGAGGGCGCCCGTCTCTGTCTGCAGACGTAGACGAGTGCGAGGTGCCGGATCTTCAGACGGAAGTCTGTCGCCATGGCTGCATCAACACGCCGGGCTCATACCGGTGCGCCCCGCCGCCGCCACCGCCACCGCCGTACCAGCAGCATCCGCTTGAGGAAACTGCGAGGAGGAGCGCCGCCGAGTGTCAAACTGGTTACGAGCGAGGCGAGACGAGGAGCTGCGTTGGTGAGTGCACTTTCACCTCCACCACGCTATTGGCTTCCCATCTGACTGTCTACCTGTTTGCCGTGCTTGCAGCGCGCGATAACCCGTTTACCGAGAGTAACCGAGAAAAATCCGGCTCGTGCGACGCTCCCTCATGTCTATTCTGTGCGCGAAAAGCCAAACAAAAGCACGCCCATGTATGAATATTCACTCAAGCGAGTCCAGCATTCCGGCTCATGTGTACCTATTGCGTATAAAGGGCGCCGCTTTACCGCGTTTTTATTCGCCGACAGGGGCCGGCGTCGATATTTCATTGTCAATTCGAAAACGCTTACCGGTCTTTTGCATATCAATGCGCCGCGCTCGGGCGCAGCGGACCAGCGCCAAAAATTAACGAGCCTTTAGAGTTAATCCGCGGACAAAGAGCGCGTGAGCGCGCATCGATCAACGTCAGTAGTCCGCGGCCCGAGATGCGCGCGGCCCTGGATGTATATGCGCCCTCCGATAGTGGGATCCCAAAGGGAGGGCCGATAGCGGACTTTGTTGTTCGCGGCGCTGGGATTCGGATAAGATGAATTATTGCCGCTGAATCTCGCTTCCGCGAAGTAACAATAAACGATTGTTTATTGCAATTCACAACGGAAGGCTATAATGCCCGCGCCGTGTATGCAGGGTTCAGGGGCGATTTGCGTTTATACTTTATGCAACTTGCCGAGGCTCTGGCTGTGCTGGATTTGCGAATAATGTAAGTTTCCAGAGCCCCTCTAATGTGGACTATTACCCCACCGAACAAAATGACACAGTATAGCCGGCGCTGCTGTGCTTATGCGAAAGCGGAGATGAAATTTTTAACGACTCAAGTGCCTTTCCCCAACATCGCTCGTGACGTAATAAACGTTAAATGAGCATAATTGCTTTCAAAACAAATTACCTCTTCCTCGCTGAGGAAGCTGACTTGCAGGTTAATCGTCAGTTTGAATGATTACAAAAGTAAATGCGCCTCTCAAATAAGTTATACCATTCACATTATGAAAGCATATTAGGCACATCCCTGCATTCCATTAAATATAGGTATTAATTGTTTTCGGCAATTTTATAAAGTTCAATAGAAATTTTATAACGGTACAATAGAAAAAAAAGAATAAGTAAATCGATAAACAAATAAATAAATAGCATTGATATGGGAAAACCATTGATGCCGCACACGCAGTGCAAGTAGAATTGAAAGAGACATCTTGCAGCGTGCCGTCATCGATCAAACCACCAATGCCGCGCCTGTATAAACCAAAGTTTCAATTTGAAGTTCATTAAATTAGTAACGTGAAATTTAATCCCTCTTTATTCGCCACCTGTACGGTAAAGATGTCGGTGTGCATCCGAGTGCATGATTGCATCTGCTCGTCGTTCTCTTCTCTTTACCCTCGCCCACTTCAGTCCCGACGCTTGGCTCTTCCGCGTCATAGTCCAGTCAGATTAGACTTTTAAAGGCCTGTTTTGGGAACTAAATTGATGAAGGTAAAAGATTATTGGAAGTTGTTCGAAAGGATGTCAGAATATTGCGGGACAATAGTTTGAGCGCGATTTTAGGCGGCGGAACATTGTTTAAATAATCAAAGAAAGTGCGAAAATCAAAGTAACCTTTTTTGAGACGTCGGATCGAGACTTTTCCAAGAGTCTATTTTACTCGTAGAGTTATAATACAACGTACAATAAAGGAAAAGTTGATTACTGAAGGGTTAAATGTTTAAACATCAAGTTGAAAATCATGAATTCTTACTTTTAAAATTTAAAGGGTAAATTATTTTCAGATAAAATTTCTACATCGATTACTTGATTGCTATGATTTTTATGCAAATATTAAGCGTTTAATTATTGCTCTACGATGATCTGGAGCTGAGATGATTTTTTATTTTCAAAAAATCATTGCGGCTTAACGGCTTTGTTTATTAATATCAAGAGCTCAAATTTACGGGTGGTCTACAATAAGAGTTAAACTATCATATCTGATATTTGAGCAATAATAAATGTGAATATTGAAGGTGAGTCGATGACAAAAGCGACAGCGCGTTTTTGTAGAGAGTGGGGCGCGAGTGCGCTGCGCGCGGAGCTGTCCCGCGGCTGAAATTTGGCCAAGCGTCTTATATTTGGAATAGCGAGAAAATTTTGCTTTTTCTCGGGAACTAATGATCCGATTTTGATGGTTCTTATTAGATGGTTCTGATTTTAATTAGAAGTAGAATAAAAAAAATAACAACCACAGTGTTAGAATTTAGATTAAGATTAAGAAATTATTTAATCGCTTATTTGTTTACAACTCTACATCTGTAAGGGAACAGATGATGTTTTGATACAATAATATGTATTTATTTACATTAGACTCATTTAACAATAATATTATATTTATTACATCTGTCCGTATACTGACTTGCAACTGTCGTATACATCAACTGGATAAATTAATCTCTTAAATACGATGTGAGCTTAATAAATCATAACAGCTACTTAACAACTACCTTGGACCATTAATACCTTATTTCGGAGAAGATGTAATGGCCCCGATAATAAACAGTCTAGACAGGATCCTCGGGATATATGTAACAAACTGAGGGTTAATAATTTTTAGTACTATATAAAAACCGCTGCCAATTCATTGGCACGTAGCTTCCTCCAAAATTTATAAGTCCAATAAATAAAATATTGTTTTAATATATCTATATATCTGCTTGATAATGTATGAGGCGATTTTTGATACACAATTTAATAAAAGTTTTGGATAGTTCATTGTCCAAAAGTTTGCAGACCCCTCGGTTTTCTTATTATAGAATACGAACACTATCGTCAATTTTCACACATTTTTACATGTGTTCCTAACCAACCTAACCATCAAAACAGCAGGTTATTCGTTAGATAGGTCGCTCGCGCAATTTTCCAGAAAACGATTTTTACATTTTAGCTCTTTAGTTGAAATCCGCTTAATGGAATCGTTTAAAATTTTAACAGCAGATAGCTTTTTTATAGTGAAACACCAAATAAAATTTTGAAGCATTTAACTACATTGTTTTAGAGATATTTTTTTTTTTTTGTTTTTTTTTTACGTGGCATTTGGAACTCGAAAGTTCATCGCCTCATCTACGCAAGCCTTCCACGCTGCCGTATATCTTGTGTCAACCCCACCCAAGATGCACCTCTCCGATCGACACCCACCCGTCCTATTTCTACTAGATCCGCTTTTACGTTGTCCTCCCATCTACGTCTAGGTCTACTAGAGGTCGCGTTACCATCGGCCTGCCCTTCATGACACGCGCTGCCGTACGGTCGTCTCCCATTCTCGCTACGTGTCCTGCCCATCCCAATCTGCGCGATTTTATTATTCTGTTAATATTTGGTGACGCGTACAGATTGTGTAACTCATCATTGTGTAGTCTCCTCCATTCCCCGGTTTCCTCATCTTTCTTCGGCGCGTATATTTTTCGCAAGACTTTATTTTCAAATACCCTAAAACGGTTGTCCGCCTGCTTAGTGAGAGCCCACGTTTCGCACCCGTACAGAACCACCGGCAGTATTATTGTCCTGTATATTCTTATTTTAACGTTTGTAGACAACAGCCTCGACTTAAGTAAATTACTCACGGCGTAGAAGCAAGCATTACCCGAATGGAGTGCTTTCCCGGTATACATTGGAAAATTAAATTGCCGTTCAGAGGTATCATCAAATGACTTTATCGTGCTTTATGTTACGTACAAGAATCGTAGTAGGGAGTTATAGTTTTTTTTCGAATTTCAAAAGTAGTCGAAGAGCACGCGTGGATGAGAAGTTGGCGCATCTCTGACGAATGTCAGTATAGGGCGAACATCGTCGAGAGTACTTTTGCTGCTCCGTGCGGTATCCAAGTAGAGCTGAACGGGCTTCGGCTCCATGGAGTAATTTTTACAGCCAGCTAATTCACACGCCGACGAGTCGCGATTACGTTCACGTGCTCGACTGTTTCACGAGAGTCTAGAGTTTGTTGGCCTTTCGTTTGGAGAGTGCACGGACGCTTCCGTTGGCCTTTTTGTTGCGGTACCTTTCTCGCCGCCACGTGATCATAGAAAAAGTCGACTTTGAGCTTTTTTTAAGTTAAGTTTGTTTACGCGGTCTGTTGGGCCGGGATGAACATATAGTTGTGTGCGCAGATTCGGCAAAATTGCGCAATGTTATCTCACGTATCTTCTCTCTGTGACGGGAGGTTGGAGTTTAACTTTTATGCGAGCTTTCCCACTCGTTCCTTATTTCGTTTCGCAAGTCACAGTGGATTCATAAGAACGTATAATAACGCCGATTGATGAGCCGTGATAATCTCGTGCGGAATATATTATTCCGCATTAAATATACGTGTGTATAATAACATGTAATATTTATAACGTAACAATAATGATAATATCGTGGTTGGATTATTCAACGCCTGACAAAATAATTACTTTGTTACATGAGAACTCCTGTCAGTAGTGATGTAAAAGAAACTACTCATTATTTATTTACGACGAACGTATTTAGTTTTTATTCTCGCTAATCATATATCTCTCTCGCAAGAAAAATCAATCTCTTATACATCATAATATATTGTAGAGTGGGTATAGTTACCCTTTGCCATGTTCTAGGATCTTTCAAATGTAGTGAAGCTATATCGTCGGTTTCTACGAAGACTAGCGCAATTAGAAAAAGGACTATTGTATGATTTGCCACTTCATGCACCGACGGAAAATAACTTTTACTTTGATGTTTCAAAATTAATTGTAAATCGAAAGAAGCCTTTCTTGAATTGTGCTATAGTCTTCGCAGGCGCGGACAATATATCATTATCCTACTTACGTTAGTCTTCAGTTGAACTGAAGTCATACCTTTTGAAAAATACTGTATACGCTTATACGTGTATATGCAATATATTATTGACTACATAAACTCATTTTATTGGTACGTATATTATTAAAAACATCAATTATTGTATAAATGTAATATTCATTTCTCCTGTCTCAGCTATACTATTACTTTTTATCATACAGTGTGACTAAAGTGTTTTCAAAGAATACTGTAAATTTTATTCCGATGCAGATCTTTCGTCCGTAAAGTAATGTATATGCATATATATATATTTTTTCTGTCTTTTCAACTTCTCTAATCTCACGCTACGGTCAATTTTCATGTACTTGAACGTGTAGAAGTAGCTCTTGCTATTGTACAAAAGGTTCCTGTTTCGTGCAAGGTTGGAGCATGCAGAGTCGAGATATTTTTTACAGATATAGTATAGTCTTTGATAAATTATATTCTTTTTCAAACATTTTAATAATTATTGTTTTCTTTTTTTCCGGCGTATATAGATATTCGGGCAGCGAGACCGTAGAAAGTTTAACAAAACTCGAGATAAAGATCTACAGTTGTTCTCGTCGCGCGTTCACAGAGAGTCTCATAGAGTCTCCTTTCCGTGGCGAATAAGATGTTTGCACGTTCTTCGAAAGTGAAAATAATGAAAAGAAAGCAGCGTCTTACCAAAGGCCAAACTCTCGAAAGTCCACGTCTAGCGGCCCTGAGGAAAGAAAAATTCTGGCGTTTCGGTCTCGCCCCTCACACTGCTGAGCTCCATCTCGCTTCTCTTGCTGGAGATTTTTCATTCCGCGCCCGCAGCCGGAAATCCATTAGCGATTCTCTCGAGCGCGAAAACTGAGGCTGCTGCGCTCCTCGTTTTCCCGGCGATTTCCATTTATATTGCCTTGGTTTTTTCTCCCGCCGGGCCCGTCTTTACTCGGGGAGCAGTGGCCGCAGAACAACGGTGAAGATGCACTTGGTCGTCCAGCCGGCCTCGTCGGACGCCTCGTACTCGACCTTGTGGCCACCCGGGCTGAACGTGTTGCCCGGGCTCTGCGGACAGCCAGGTGTTTATTTTCCTGACTTCTCCACGATCGCGGTTATAATTATTTTATCGCGTGTGCGCGGCGGGAGACTCTTGTTTGTCGTTGCAGCGGTAGTTAGAAAATGTTGAAATAACTCGAATTTTAAACCAGCAGTTTCGGCACCCGCGTTTAGCATCGTTACGGCGAGTCTGAATTCGTTCTGTAGCATTACGCTGCTGCACACTTCGGAGATGCGTATGGTTGACTCAAACGCGAGCAGGGATTAAACTGGAATATAAATTAGTCTCGCGAAGCGAATTTTCACTACCGCGCTGTATGCTGATGCAAAATTAAACGACGCGAAACATCAATCAGAAGTTTCGCAATAATCCGCGCGCATTTCAAGTCGTTCTCAAAGATACTTGTTACAATACAAGTGTAACAAACGCGCGTTATCGCGCTATAGCATTAGCAATAACAAAGCGGAATAACAGCGGAAAAACTTCATCACGGCGGGCGTTTAATTAAAACTTTCGGAAAGCAGCGGATCGCTCGATCCGTCGCACAATTTGTCGACTCCTTCCCGGCGGGCGGAAGAAACGGTGGAAAAAGCTCCGCCGATAGAAGCCAAGCTTTTACAGCGACGAGGCGATATCCCGGAAGCTCTAAAACGCTTATAATGCAATATCGGCATCCTTCGGTGGCTGCAACTTCTTCGCGTCGACAAAAAGCAGCGAAAAAATTATAATACGAGCGAACGGGCCCACGGGATGAGTTTATCGCGCTAAATTGCATCGCATAACTAATTCGAGCACAGCTCGCTGTTTATTCTTGTAAATTGCACGCGCGCGACTAGGCGCGTACACGTATATACGCGAAGCAGCTTTTTTCTTCTGACTGCAGGCTGCTTTTTGTTCCGCCGGGCTTTATGCTTTTTAATTGCTGCCCGGCCAGCGGCGTGGAGAATGGAGCGAAATAATATTGTATAATTCACGACTAGCCGGCGCGCCGAGTGTGCGAAAGACGGCGCTTATCGAAAGTGCCGGGACTATTCACTGCAGAACTATTCACTGTAGGGGAGAATCGGGGAAAAGGCTGGTAATTCAATTAACCTTAATCGATATTATAATTCTCTTTCGCAGCTCTCGGTGCTTTTTCGCATGCGTTCCAAGTATATAGCTACTCGCGCGTTGGCGTTTATTTGCCCTCTCGCCGGGATTCGATTAGTTCGAAAGTTTTGATGTAACGTAAACAGCGTTAAAAAACTATCGCGACTCCGGCTATGGATGCAAGATTCGCGTTTAAACGGATAATCTTGATCCGACATTAAAAGCGCGGACGAGAGTTTGAAATGAAAAAGAACAATTCGAAAGTTTTCACACAAAAAACTAATCGCGCGCGTTTTTCTGCTTGTTCGTCCGGCCTGATGACGTAGATAAGATTTAGGAGATTTAAGGCTCGTTAATAGATATGGCTGAGCCACAAAGCGCGAGAAGTGTTTAATAACAAAGAGCGTGAAAAGGAAGGGAGGGGAGATATTACCTCGCTGCTCGTTACGCGAGTAACTTTGACGTTGTCGGTGAAGACTGGCTCGACCCACGTAATGGCGGAGCCGTTGTTCCCCCTGACTTCGATGTCGCTGGGGCAGCCTTTGACCTTTGGCGCCTGGCCCTCTGTAAAATAACAGAGCAAAATAATCATCAGAGCGGGCGCCGATGCCTCACACATAGTTGAATCAACGTCGCGCCGCAGCCATAAGGATCCAAAACGATCGACGTCCTCCCCAAATTAAAATACTTGAGATAGCTGCGCTACTTTGGCGGGCTCGCGTATGAATCGCTTCTACAAAGAGCTCGCTGCTGCTGCTGCTTCTACATGCAGAGCCGCAAGCCGGGCATACTTGGGCTACCGGGATGCGCACAAAGGCACGACACCGCCAAATTATCTGTTGCCATACAGCCGAGCCCGGATTTCTCCATCTCCGCGCGAATCCTCGATGCGTTTAATTAAATCGCAGCCGCTGTGCACCGTGGCTTTCTAAGTTCTCTGTGAGTCGCGCTAGCTGCCTCGCGCGATTTGCATGCGACAGTTGTGACGCCTCGCGCCACTGGTGCCGCGTCCCAATAAGGGTTTCCGAGAAAAATTGACCGCGAGCTTTATTGTCTGATGCTCTTCTCGACGAGTTTTCTTCTTCCTTTTTTTAGCAAGACTCGAGAGGACAGCGGAGAAAGACAACTATATGTATACCGCGCGCCTCGCGCTTGATGAACCAGTCATTCGGATGGGGATGTTTGGGCTCTCGGTTCGAGAACTCTCGAGAAGTTTCGACTGGAAACTCATTACTGCGGTAAACAGGCCGCTCGATAACGAATTTCGTGGTAATCAACTTTTTGATATATATATATATA
>JAZHPH010000123.1:258402-274056 GCA_037356405.1 Nasonia oneida | reverse complement strand
ATATATATATATATATATATATATATATATAAAGCTGGATTTATTACGTGCCACGCCTTCTGCTGTGAACATTCTTTTAATTATCTGATAGCGACTCTGTTATGGAGCTATTATGTAAATGCATTTTTCAGAGTTATCTCGCAAGCGCTGTTTGATCGCGTAATTTTAATCCGGGTTGAAATATATATATACGCGCTTTCGACGCAACGTTCTCGATGCATATACTGTATACATGTAAGCCGGAAAATACCTTTGTCTCAAAAGTAGCTTGCTGTATTTTTGTGTGGGGTTAACGCGGCAGAAAAGTGGGTCGAATGAATTTTCTTAGAAACCTGGAAACGAGGCAGGAAAAGAAAAGCGTTAATTAAATTTTACGGCGAGATTATTATACTCTCTGACGGCGAACGTTTTCAAGCGTTAATTATGGAACAAGTGTATTAATAAATAAGACGGACAAAGGATTACATACAGTAAAGTTAAACTCCGAATGCGAGAAAGGATACGATAATTCGTCCATTTCGCCACTGTTGCGGTGCAATAATTCTGGAACGGAGATTATTGTAGAACAAGATTATTGTCGTACATGGCGCATGGCAGCGCACGATACAATAGAGTGACGACCCGTTTTGCAAATATAGCTTGTCTGAGTATATATTAAACACATAGCGCGAGGAGGAGATTCGGAGATCCCGCGGGATTCGCTAGAGGGTACACAGAGTCGGCTCCTCAAACAAGTGCGGTACCTCGAATCTGAGCAAGACACACACATTCGAGACACAATCAATATGGAAGGTGTACACAGAGCTCTCGTCTTCTCCAGTCAAATATATCACGTATACAGACGTGCACGAGAACAGAGCGGCTGCTAGCTCTTACCTTGCACGGCTATCTTGAGGGTGCAGCTCGTCTGTTTCTTCGAGACCGGATGCCGGGCGTAGAAGGTGATCTCGTGCGAGCCGAGCTTGAGATTGGCCTCGAGCCTCGTGCCCCAGGAAGGTTTCGAGCGCACGTAGCGAAACCAATCCAGATCCGTCGAGGGCTGCTCGTAAGTCACAAAGGCCTCGTCGTGGCCCGGGGGCAGCTCGGCTACCACGTCCTTCGGGCAGTCCAGTCGTGGCTTGCTGTATCCTGTCGGGGCAAAGGTAATAACGTTGTCACTATTATTGAGTAGAGCTTTCGTCTCAGCAAACGTGTCGTATCATCACACGATACTCACTGAGACACTCTCCGTGCTTGGGTCCGTCCCAAGTGCCGTCAGCGCGACAGGTGAGCTCGTACTCGCCGCGAAGCTCATAGCCGCGCGGACACTTGAGGCGACACTTGGTACCCGGCCTGATGGGCCCTCGCTCCACCTCCTGCTGCTGCTGCTGCTCCTCCTCCTCCAGCGCCTCGTCGCCCTTGTCGTCACTATCCTCGTCGTTGGCAGTGTCTCCGTCGCTCGACGTCGTCGGCGTGGCCGAGGGCTCCGCGTCGGAGCAGAGCAGGTAGCCGCGGCCCGCGGGATTCAGCGCCGAGCAGGAGATGCTCGTCTCGCGGAATCGCATGCCCAGGGCGGCTTCGCGATCCATCGCCTCGAAGCGCTTCTCCGCGACTAGAAAGGAGACCAAACCGCGAAAAGAGAGTAAACTCGTATTCGCTGGTGGGGTTCGGACAATTTTAATAAGAGCTTTATTACACTGGAATGCGTTATGTTGTGCATACTTTACGTGCAAATGCTAGGCAGTATATAATAACGTTAGACTCGAAAATTGTACAGCTGTTAGTATCGAGGACAGCAAAGTATCAATTGAGAGCTTAATTTTATCTTAACCAAACTCAATTCGAAACTCCATTTCGTTAATTGTGCTAGCTTACTTAGTCTTAAACTCCGCTTTAATCTGTTTGGTGCACTTGCGGAAATGTCTCTGCGCGACTAGTACGAAAGTGCAATTGAATCAACGCGCTGTTGTTTAATCGCGACAGCAGTTCTTGACGCGTGATAGCAATAATATACGAAAACTAACAATGTTGCTTGGATACTATATGTTATACATGTTTATACATCATACACACATTAGACATGTAATGTGAGGACACCCTAGCCAACTGGGCGGGGGCATGGTGCACCTAGGTCGGAGCCCTACACATACATTAGAAATTAGACAGTCACACATCACCTCTGATCTACACAAATGTAACTGATTTTTTTTCTCTAATAAACATAGTATTCTTATACGAAACCACGTACCTGCCAAACTGAGGATATTATAACGCACGCCGTAACAGAGTAATACTTACATTTTTTTTAATTTGTTGGAAAAGCAACGGTATGCTTTAAACACATATAGTTTCCAGATGAGTGTGGGGTTTTACAAAAAAATATTATTTAAAAAAGTTGTCTGCATATTAACATAAAATTTGTTACTTTTTAAAGTCTTTAAACAATGTTTGTTGATTATTTTCAGAAAACTTTTTTAAATAATATTTTTTTTAAAACCCCATACTCATCTGGAAACTATATGTGTTTGAAGCATATCTATTAGTATAAAAGTGTCCTTCGAAGCCCAAATCTTATGTAAGTCTGCGAATTTTGGCCTTCGAAGAAATGTCATACCTGATAATATGACACATATAAACATGGTTTTATGTTTCTTACATTATACCTGAATATATTTAACAGTTTAATTAATTTTCTAAACAATTTAGGAAAAATATAAACGAAAAATTGAATTTTTCATTTTTTGACAATTTGAGGTGTATCCGTCCCGTTATATATTTGAATAAAGCCCTCTTGAATACATGTACAGCCTTAATTTTCTAACAAGTTATGGGCCCAGGCTCTAGTGTAAATTAAAGGCAAAATTTAATAAGTAAGTAATACTGAAGACGATTAAAACGTTAAAAGTGATAGACAATCAAAGTGAAAGTTAAAAGTGCACTGAGGTGACAGTAAATTTTCATAAGGTTAAAAATGGCAGCCCTACTGAAAAAAGCACGAGAAAGTCACAAAAAAATCACGAAAAAATCACGTGAATATCGTGTAATTTTTATTAAAATTTAAAAATATTATTAAAAATGTTAAAATAATAATTATAAATTAAGAAAATTGATAATTAATAGTAAATAAAGATCTAATTAAAAAAGGAAAGATTTTCTTTGATCGAGATTTGAATCCAGAACCTTGGCGTGGAAATCCATTGCTCTACCATCTAAGCTATTTCTAGCTTTCTTTGACGGTTAATGTATAATAGCTATTCACATATATAGAGATATAATTTTTTGTCGAGGTTTCTAGTAAAAATTGATTCTCTCGAGTTATTGTTATTAAAATAATAGCTCATTGTAACATTAATTAATTTTCTGACCTATAGTCATACTTATTAAATAGTTAAAAAATGCGAAAATTTAGGTGAGAAAATTAAGTCATTGGTCAAGTTACAGATGATAGCACGCTTTTGTCAAAAGGAAATTAATCGACAAATATATGCGGCGCAAGGACTCGCGGGAAGCAAGAAACGATCCATCGGATAAAACCTACCTTCAAGATTGCTGTATCATAAATGATGAGAAAATGCTGGCTATAGCAAAAGTACACTCCCCTGATAAAAAATTCACCAGATATTCTGGCCGCGTCAATAATTAATGCCCAGAAACTTCTGGCGACAGATAGTGGACAGAATTCTGGCAAAGGTAAAGAGAGGCTAATTTGAGGTTAGGAGATTAGGACAAGCACACACAAATTGATTTGCGAAAACTACATTTATTCATAATTACTGATAATGAATCATATTAATTTTATAAATTTACTTTATTTCACATAGCCCTACTCTATATTATAATCTCTGCGAAGATTATATCGTCGCTCCCTACAAAGAGTCGCTCCCTACACTGTTTAAATTTTCGGTCATAAGTAGCACAACTCATTTCACGCACGCTAGACTAGCACAACTCGAACTTTAAACAACGAATTTCTATGAAAATTTGCCGATTTTTGCGAAAATGTCCCTGATGAACATTTTTAAATAGTCACAATTTACAACTTTTTACCGAATTTAAAATTGTTTTCACAAATGCAATAATTTTTTACAATTTTTTTTTTAAATTATTCACTTTTTTTAGAAATCTTCTAAGATTTCCGAAACGTTTTTAAACTACGAGGTTTGTCTGTCTTTGTACAAGGTTTTCATGAACTTAATCAACAAAATAATCCAATAAAAACGCAAAATACTCACATTTTAAGTAATATAAAGTCGCGAGTTGTGCTACTCTTGACCGCATTTCTGAACTGTGCTAGTCTTCGTACGGAGCGACGATATGATACGCGCACATTACACTTTATTCTACCCTAACTGAATTGTCATCAAATTTTATTTCATCAAGTCACATATGCTATCTAAGTAGACAAATTAATAGATATTGTTTATATAAACATGACAATAGTGTAAAATGTCTTGTCTAACAAATAAACTCAAAATATACCCATTGAAACGTTCATGTGACTTGTCAAACACATGAGATAAAAATTTCACATTTTACTTGGCATCGGTTGCCGCCCACCTGAGCAAGTATTTTGACCCCCCACCCCCTCTGTGGGTCAGATGGCAGCGTAGCTTCCCCTAGCTGTATGGTGTGGCGGCCACGGTAACTTTTGCACCCGCACCGTAATGGTGACTCGAGCCCGCGACTCCCTCCAGCTACCTGGGCCCTGGCAACTGGCGGACACAAGCGGACTGGAGGCATCTGTCGCGCACTGCAAGCTTCTACCCTCGCCCGTGCGTTTAGCCCGCGCTTCCGCCACTCCGACGCTTGAACTCTTCTCGTTTACAAAAAATCTTAATTATCAGCCGCAATACATGCTTACATTGTTAAATCGATTCGTACATTTTCTCGTATAAGTCTTATACTTTGCATACATCGTACCGGAGAGAGCAGCTGCGCCCGCCACGGCACGCGTTTTCGAAAGAAATGATGAATGAAAATTTCGAAAATTTTGCCTAGTAGAGATGTTGACGATAATATTTCCAAAAATAGGCAAGATTTGTATGAACTGGGTAGATTTCAGTCACAACATATCGGTAGAAATCCCATCTATAATGACATGAATTCTGGTGTGACGTCCTGCGACGTATTGCATTTAAGCAATATCAGTGGAATCGTTACGAAGCCGAAAACTGACGACTCAGATTAATAAGTAGATCAGCGAGGTTAATGAGTATCCCCTGTATACGCCGAGCGACCAGTTGTAATTATACACTCGATCTGGACTCTTGTACGACGCTCCTATCCGTCGACAAGAGTTATCCAGGCTTAAGTCGCGATCCCGATACCTATAGAACTTTATCTTGAATAAATCGTGAAAGTCAATCAACTACAAGTGTTTTTTCTATTGAATATATCCATCCTGTATAAGCCTGACTACAGCACAGCAGCAGAGTTTCCAGCCCAAGCAGTTAAACCCAAGTAAGTAAAAATTCAATAATTAATTATAGGTCGGAATTGTGACTTAACATTGGTTCCGATACAAATCGAATTATAGAGTCTTAACAGAAAAGTTACATATAAAAAAAAAGAGGAAAAATTTTAACAAATTAATCAAACTACAGTTGCATAAAAAAAAACAAGTTGGTGCTAGAATTTTGTGCAAAAACCTATCCTAAAGACGCTGAAAAGCGACTTATCCGTTGATCGCTTAAATAGCGATTACTCTTTTCCATAAATCAATATCCTAACGGAAACCATATAACTCGGGAAATTCAGTTAGTCAACTATAAAATTTATACATCCATTAGGAAGATTTGAATTTGTCGTCCTACCGTTCGGTCTTAAAAACTCAGCCCGGACTTTTCAGCGGGTTATAAATAAAGTTTTAGCCAGATATATCGATAAAATGCGTTTTAATTATATTGACGACATAATTATTTTCGGTGACACGATTGAAGAATTAGAGGAAAGATTCGGTCTAATAGCTCAAGCATTAATAGAAGCAGGGCTCCAATTAGAGCCGGAAAAATGTGAATTTAGCAAGATAGAAGTGTGTTTTTTAGGGCATGTAGTGAAGCAGGTATAAAACCAGATGAAAACAAAATACAAGCAGTAAATAAATTCCCAATTCCCAATAACGTTAAAAACGTTAGACAGTTTTTAGGTTTTGTAAATTATTATAGAAGGTTTATTAAAAATTTAGTAAAAATTACCAAGCCACTAACCATATTACTACTACAAAAGGATATGCCATTTGCGTGGGGATTGAAGCAACAAACTGCATTTGATAAACTCATAGAATCATTATGTTCAGCACCGGTCTTGCAATATCCGCAATTCGATAAACGGTTTATAATAACGTCGGACGGAAGTCAATATGCGTTAGGTTGTGTAATTTCTCAAGGGGAGATAGGTAAAGACAGGCCAATAGCCTATGCATCAAGAGTACTGCAACCTGCGTAACTTAAATATGCAACCTATGAAAAAGAAGCTCTGGGTATTATGTATGCTATAAAAACATTTAAAAATTATATTTATGGAAATAAATTTATAATTGTAAGTGATCATAGACCACTATTATGGTTGAAATCTGCAGATAATAACGAAAGGGTTCAGAGATGGAGATTAAACCTAGCAGATTATGTTTATGAAATTGTGTATAAAGCTGAAAAACAAAACACAAATACAGATGCATTATCAAGGAATCCTGTAGCGAAAATGGATACATGCGTAGTAACAAGAGTCCAGAAAAGGCGAGAAGAAAATCAGACGTCGCAAGATTTGACGAATGATGAAAAGATAAAAATTATTAATGAACAAAGATCGAAACATTATAATAAGAAGTTACGGATAAAAAAACGCAAAAGGGCCAAGGTACAAAAGTCTAGAAAGAAAAGTGTACCAGAGGAGGAAAAACCACATGATAAGCAGAAAAATATAGTATATTCCAAGAATACGATGCAATTTCGCAATGATAATATTATTCATATAGTTAATAATAAAGGAGAGTCATTAGAAGACAATATAGGGGAATTATTAAAAAAGGAAAATATTCATTGGAATAAAAACTTAAGTGATAATGAAATTAAAATATTAAATAAGGGTAAAAATAAAATTTTTGTTTTATATTTAAATACAGCCGAATCAGTAGTTAATGTTAAAACTAATTTCAGTTATTAAAAACAACATTTTTGCAAAACAATTATTTAATATTTAGCATTTCAAAAGATAATATAAGAACTAATAATAAATAATATAAGTTGGGAGGAAATTGAGGAAATTTTAAAAACTATATTTGAAGGTACAAATATAAAGGTTGTGATCTGTCTAAATAATATAGTTTATGTAGAGGAAAAGCAAAGATATAAAATATTTGAATTGCTACACTCTACTAAAATAGGAGGACATTCGGGTATAAATAGAACATATAATAGAATAAAAGATAAGTATTATTGGGAAAATATTAAGGTAGATATTCAAAACAGAGTAAATGCATGCGAGGATTGCCAGAGAAATAAACTAAAAAGAATAAAAATTAAACAACCTATGGTAATTACGGATACACCCTTATAAACTTTCGATAAAATCTGTATGGATGTAGTAGGTCCGTTTAATGTTACTAAAAATAATAATAAATATATACTTTCAATACAGGATCAACTAACTAAATTTATAATTATAGCATCTATGTCAGATCAAACGGCGGAATTCGTAGCTGACGTGTTAGTTAAGAAATTTATATGTATTTTTGGGTTACCAAAGCTCGTACTAACCGATAGAGGGGCAAATTTTACAAGTAAACTATTAAAACAAGTAGCGCGTAGATTTAAGTTTACAAAGATTGAAACTACGGCATTTTCACCCCAATCAAATGGTTCTTTAGAGAGAGCTCATCACCCCTGTGCGAATATATAAAAAATTTTACATCAAAGAAAATCGAATGGGATGAGTTGTTAGAGTTCGCACAATTTCATTATAACACGAGCGTTCGTACGAGCCATAAGTTCACACCACATGAACTAGTTTTTGGTTATCCAGCTAGACTTATCCATCTAGCGAAACATTAAAAAAATCAGGGCAATTGCCAACGTTTAATGGATATTTAGAAAATCTTGTATTAAAAATGCAATAGATGGCAAAATTAGCTCGAGAAAATTTGATAGATTCAAAATTAAAATCAAGAGCATATTATGATCGATTTATAAATCCAATCTACTTAAAAATTGGTGAAAAGGTCTGGTTAATAAAAGAACCAAAACCAGGAAAATTGGAGAAAAATCATAATTTGGGTCCATATGAGATCCTGAGAGTAGATGAAAATAGTAATGTAACTATCAATTACAATGGAAAACTAAAAACAGTTCATACAAATAAATTAAGTCGTTGCCATACTTGATACTAAAATATTTCTCTTTCTAGGAATATGGACAACATGATTATTCAAATGATTATAATTTTTACGCTTTTTCGAAACAATCGCGCTATAATAGGATACGACTGCGGCACAACAACACCAGACATAACAATATTCTCTCTACTGGACTCAGGAGAATGCGACTTCCACAATAAACAAGTAAATTCAACAAGTGTCAACATCGAGCTGATTTTTAAGTATGATAATATTCACACAATAGCAAATTTGAAGGTAAATTCAACAATTACAAAAGGAATAGATTTTGCCGGAAGTGCAGAGGGCAACTCTTGCTCAGGTGCATCTTACGCTGATAGTTTTGGATCCTGGAATAGGGTATTTGTTCATGGCTTAATTAAAATAACGTTAATTCAAAATAGTGCTAAGGTTAGTTTAAAAAATGATAAATTAAGATTAAGCTCAGGAACGGTGTGTAAATTTTCTGAAAAACATTGTATAGATATGGAAGGAGGACACACGTTTTGGGAAGTTTTACCGCAAGGGGAATGCTTTAGAAACTCTTTTGATATTCTTTTCAAAGGGATAGCAACAAAATATTTTAGCGATACGAATCATGAAATTGTTTACGCACTAAATTCAAATGAAGTAACGTTCGCTTTAGCTATTAAGTATAAAATTATGCGTTGTAATAGAGAATTTATACGTACAGAACATCCAAAATTACTAATCATAGAAAAGAGTAGTTATTTAAATGCGTATCATTTTCAAAACGATAAAATTAGTAATATAAATAGCGTAAACTTAGATTTATTTACATACGTTAATTCGAAATTTGTATATGTAGAACAGCATTTAGGGAAGCAGCTAAATAATTTATATTTTAATTTAATAACGGAAAAATGTGAAATTGAAAGAAAGGTAATCCAAAATTCCTTAGCCATAGCCTTTCTTTCCCCGGATGAATTTGCCTATAGTATTATGAAAAAACCTGGATACATAGCAAGAATTGCAGGAGAAGTGATACATTTAATAAAATGTGTACCAAAAACAGTAAAAATTTTGCATCTAAAGGAATGCTACAATCAATTGTCAGTTTTATCAGGAAATGAAACCTGGTTCTTAACGCCAAAAACGCATATTCTGGTGAAGAAGGAAGTTCAAGTAAATTGTAACTCAATAGTCTGTCTACATTGTGTTCCGTTAATGACACACAAATTAAATTGTATTGTTAGATTGGGCAAAGATGTTTTAGAAAAATGGAGTGAAACTAATTTGATATATCAATTTCAATGTAATAGTTGTCCGGCTACGTATGTTGGTCAAACAAAAAGGAATTTAAAAACAAGGATTGATGAACACAAAAAAACTTCTAATGACAAAATACTACCGATTCCGACGCATATTAAAAATAATCCTTCACATAGTTTTGATTTTTATAATGTTATAATTTTAGATCGTGAGTGCAACAGGTACAAAAGACTGATTTCAGAAAGTTTTTTTATCAATATGAATGTAAATACTATAAATAAACAAGAAGATTTTCAATTAATGAGTAAACAATACCGTATTTTTAATAGAATTTTTAATAGTAATTAATTATTTATTTACAAAAGTTGTTATTAATCTATAAATTAAATACAAATAAATATGAAATATTTTAATCAAAACTAATTATTATTTAAATTTTGAACTTATTTTTGTAACAATTTTATATAGTTATTTACATTATTTTTTTTATTCATAGTTTACACTAATAATTTAGTTGTGAGTTTTGTTGTATATTTTTATATTTTTCGAAGTTTTTGCTCATTATTGAATAATTTTAAATAGGTCGATAATTACAGTTCCGTCATTATCCATTTTCGAGATTATCTTGCGCTACTCCGTTATCTAAGTTGTATTAGTGCGTGATTTGTATGTGTTTGTGTGATCAATTTATGTGTGATTGATACATGGCACAAGGATATAGCAAATTACTGTGACTCGAGGAATCTTTCCTCTTATTATAATTTAAGATAATGTTTGACATTTAGAGATAAAATTGGTATGCTCTTATTTTTATTGTTATTTTCTTCAGGACTCTACCTAATTGTTGTGATTATATTTATTGTATTATTTTTTGTTAATAAAGACTTGAAGAGGTTGGAAACCAAACCAACGAAACGTCGTCGACATCTAATTGCTCTGAGTTTTTTATTTCTACAAGGGCTGACTCCTTCACTTTTGATTCCTAATTATTTATTTGGTAACTCAATAGTACCTACATACTACAGAATTTCGGAGGAATGGATAAAATTCATACCAACACCAACTAAAACAGTATCACCTCATATTTTGAAACCAAACACGAAGATTGGGTGGACATTTGAGTCTGTCGAAACACTGGCAATGAGTGGAGTATATTTTCAAGAAGAGTTGGACCAATTACAACAGCAATTAATGTTTCTAATAGAGAAGGCATCACTTTTAAATGTGATTGCCAGAGAAATGGCAGGAGTGAAAATACCTGAAAACATATTTTCGGAAAATACAATAAGCAATTTAGCCGAAAGTACATGGTACATGCGTATTGAAAAACTGATCACATGTGGGTCATTTTCATCTGTGTTTATCATGATACTTATAATCCTGCATATTGGAAAACTGATCATCGATACCATTATTAGAGGCTACACGTTACACACAATTTTTGGATGGTCAACGCAGGACGTCACACTGAAATATTTCTAGCCAGATCTGCTAGAAGTCGTTTGCCAGAGTTGCGTCTACATAACATAACCTTGCTTTTTTGCTTTTTTTATGGTTCGTAGGATTTGGATGTGCGAACGATTTTTAATTCGCGTGTATACATAATATACATGTATCACTGATACACCTATAAATAATATTATAACAAATATAATAAGCCACAATTACAAACAGTTACCAAAAATTAGCCCTTATTGCGCCCCGGGTAATTCATTACCTGAAAAACCGAAAATTCTCGCTTTGAACGCATTTTTGAACAATTTCACTCTGTTTCAAATAACTCGCATTTTTTATAGGGATGGTCATTTTCGACAATTTTTTTTTTAAATTCAAGATCTCGGGCTAAGCTATTCAGTAGTGCCGGAAAAAAAGTTTTCTCGTCCAGGTAATAAATTACCCGAGGCGCAATAAAGGCTATTTTTTAGTGACTATTTGTAATTGTGGCTTATTATATTTGTTATAATATTATTCATAGGTGTATCAGCGGTACACCTTTAAATAAAATTATAACAAATATCATAAGCCACATCTATATGCGTTGGTATTATGTAGCGTCAGTCGTGACGAGTAAACGCATCCGCAAAAGGTTATAAAGTATACGTTAGTGCGGTCGATCCAAGTTATCGGCGAGATTTCTCGAGTATTTCTAGTCGGGATTCTACCGAATGAATCTGCCGAGCCGCTAGGATATTGACTGGTTCAACCAGCCAAATTTCTACCAGGGTTGAACATTTTAAAAATTTAAAAAATTTTGAAAATTTCGAAATTTTTGATAATTTAAAAAATTTTGAAAAATTTTGAAAAATTTAAAAAATTTAAAAAATTTTGAAAATACTTATATAGACACACATCCATCGGATAGGCTGCAGAGTGTGGAAGAAACTACTCCCTTGGGAGTAGTTTTTTCCCGCTGCTAAGAAAAACTCGATTTTCCATTCATTTTACATGCTTGGAAAGTGCCCTTTTTCGTGCACGTATGATGAAAATTTTTTTATCCCTCGGCCGAAAATACGCAGTTTCTGGCTCGATTTCGCTCCGGAAAGAGCGTCTTTTGTGGTTTGCTGGGCAAACCGCGCTCTCTGACTAGCTGCGAGATTTTCGTGGCTCGCTTCATGGGGGCGCTCGCTTCAGCGCCTGTGTTCTATAACCTAATCTGTGCTTATAACCTTAAAACTGAATCGTAGAGGTTTTTTCTGACCAGAGTGGGCATGAATAACACATCAAATGCAAATGATAATAAAAATAAGAATGTATGAGTAAATGATGGTGAGTTCAACTATGTTTTTATTTTTTATCTTATGTATTTGCAGGTTGTGAAATTAGACTATTGACGATAAGAGTAATAAATACACCGTTCGATTATTAAAAAAAAAAAAATAGGCAACTAATTTATACGTATATACATGCATTTTTGATTTTTCTTGTTCCACAAGTAATTTTCTTCGTCACTTCCTACAAGTAGTAATATTGAAAAAGCACGATTGTTAAAAGTAGAATGATCAGAAGTCGAATCATGTTGATTTAGTCTTACATCAATGCGATTTCAATATTAATAATTTGAATCCCTTAAGATTTCATTAGCTATTAGCTTTTGCATATTTTCTGTTTTTTACGCCTGCTCCGATCGGCTTTCACCACCGCGTTATCCAAAGTGATCGTAAGAGCGCGCTGACGCAGGCCAAGAAAAAGAACATGGCTGTACGTGAGCTAGCAGTCGACAATGCTACCCTATTAATTAGGATAAAAAAAATATTCGACACGCAGCCAGGAAATCCAACTTTCTGGCCTTGTGTCGTAATGTACTGTTATCGAGTTGTAATAGTGTACATTATGCAACAAGGGACTAAAGTTGTACGTTATACGCGCGGGTATGTTTATTTCCTGAGCGAAGCACGGCAGTAATCACCCAAGGAAATGATCGACTTTAGTCCCGTGTTGCATATAGTGCTTTATTCACAACTCAACTGGGTAGCCACTTCATTTCTTGAAAATTGAAACCTACCTAGCCACCGGCATTATAATGAAAATATGGATTTAAAGATTCAGAATATTCAGTTTTTAATTTTTTAAAAATTATAAATTTTTTTATTTTTTCAACATTTTGAAGTTTAAAAATTTTTTCAGATTCTGCGGGAATAAAGTGAATTTGCGAGAATAAAATGCTACTTTTGACCCGCTTTTTAGGGAATAAAGTGAGGTAAAATAGTCCCAACCACGAATTGCCTCTATCTATTTCCGCCAAAATTCTGCTCAATAACCATCGCCATACTCCTAAGCTTTCTTGCTTCAAAATGCTGCCAACTCTCCAGAAGATTTACCGGAATTCTGGGCAATATTGGCAAGACTGTTGTGATAGGTGTTTTTCTAGCTTAAAACACAAATGTATACAGACGAGGTCTTAAAAACTGTATTGCTCTGATACAGGCATGCGTTAATATCCTTAGTTACATATACTTCGTTTATTAAAGAAAAAAGAAACCAGTTTCAATTATTTAGGATGGCGGGGATGTGAGACTGTGTATAAATGTGTATGAAATATAATATCTAAGTAACATAATAATTGAGAGTATAAAAGGAGCTTACCGACGCAGGTCTTCTTATCTTCCGATAAAATTCTCTCGTCGCCTTCGCAGGCACAAAAGTAGCTTCCCTCTGTATTCTCGCACACCTCGGTACACCCGCCGTTGTTTGTGGCACACTCATTGATATCTTGGAAAAGAACAGAGCAAAAACGAATGCTTGAAATCCATATAGTTTTGGGTGCTTATTTTAATAGCACAATTTTTATTCAGGGCATTTGTATTACCCCTCTCATTCTTCAAAGGGAACTCAGTATAACTATGGTCTATATCCACTATCCCTCACAATTAATATGCACGAAATCAGAGCTAAAAGCGGCTGAACGAGCAGTAGGATTATAATTCTAACGAAAGCAAAAGAATACGAGAAAACTTGGAGGCGCGCGGAATTACAATGCTTGCAAATGAGAGAAAATTCGTCGAGTTACTTTCTAAATCGAGCGCACGTTTGCCTTCGCAGCTCGCGCGCGCGCGCGTTTGAGCGCCTGAAGCATCGTGAGCCGGGAAAATTGCAGACTTATCTGAAAGCAGATTAAGCCGTAACGATTTCGCATCATTAATGCGCTCGCGCGGCTCTTACGATGCTGCGCACGGGGCGAGAGGCTCGAAAATTTCCAACGTTAACGGTTAAAAGGAATGCGCAACAGATTCCTCGCCCTTTGTGTGCGAGCGCTTCTCGAGATTCTAGTGGATTCTAGTAGCTTCGTTCACCAGCGCGCTTCTGCTTGCCAACTAGGGATTCGGTTAAATATGCACGATTCGGTAGTTGTGATAATATTGCAACGTTTAGTTTATTTAAACTACAGCCTGTGCGCCTAGCCGAGTTTAGACTTGCATCGCTTGCCTCTATTCTATCATATATTAAGCCGTGGGCGTCTTCAATCATTTATTAAAAGCACATTAATTCCTTCACAATATTCATCAGACTAGAACATGGCGTTAAAAAATAATAAGCAGAACACAAATCACTGTCGGAATTTGATTTCTTGGCCATTCACTCTCACATTTATATTACTGGCATAGCTCTTCGCGTCGATGCGTCGGGGGAAGTTTTTAATAAGCATCCTTTCTTGGAAAGGGAGAGCGAGAAAAGTTGTGAAATCAGTTTGCCGCGCTACATCGATGATTGGAGCAGAGCAGCATCGTTCTCTCGGGCTGTTGGAGTGGACGCAGTTTGATAGAGCAAGGAGTCCTTATGCTTTGAACGCTGTAACTAATTGTTTATGAAAACTTTTCTTATAAACTCCGTGCTTTTTCATATACTGCGCTTGAAACGAAGTGCAGCAGTGATTCTACGCTCTGCGCTTGTGCTTTTTACTCGCATACATTATATAATATTACTATAGTTGCATGCGCGAATCGATAGTAATCATAATTAATACGGTATCGATCTGCACGTGTTATCAGTACTGCTAAAGCGTTGATGTATAATAAATAAGCGGGGATTAGAAGCCGAATATTCAATCTCGAATTAAAACAAGCTATCCGATTTATTTATGACACGGCGCGATGCAAGAGCTCATGGGGTATTGAGGAATCCCAGCTAGTGAGAGCGCTGTAGATTTATTCAGACCCAAAAACGATCTAATCACAGCGATGATTTACGCGCGACAGCCGCGCGCACTCCGCGGGAAAGCTCGATAGAAAGCCAACGATCATCCACTCGTATGTGGTATACGTGTTCGATGGTGTATAACCCTTCTCAAAAATCTGCTTTACTCTACTCAATCATACATGATCTCCTACTTTAAATTTAGGTTTCTTTGTTTTTGTTATTGTATGAGCAAAACGTTTAAGAATTTGAGTTTGATTATAAATAGAGACTTCATTAGGTCTCACTCCAATTGTTCGATGTTTACTATCATTATACTTAGCTATCAAATCGGGTAAGATAGTTAGCCACTTGTAGTTTCCTTGAAGGCTAAACTGAATCCACATCTTTTTTAAAGTACGATTGAAACGCTCACATATGGAAGCTTTAAGATTGCTATATGT